>JANKKB010029721.1:0-29126 GCA_026225775.1 Bursera palmeri | reverse complement strand
TGGTTGGTGTAAATAGTAAATAATTTACCGAGAAAATAGAACACCATTTCTGAATAGATTTGACAATAGCTAACATCTCTTTCTTGTAAGTAAACAATAACAAGGCTAATCTTTTCAAAGCTTCTATAAAATAAGCTATTGGCCAATTGATTTGGGAAAAGACTACTTCAATTTAGATCTCACTCATGTCACATTCAATTACAAACCGTTGAGAGAAATATAGAAGACATAGAACTAGTGAAGATGTCAGTGCTTCTTTTAACTGTTTGAATGCTAATTTAAATCTCTCATTTGATGAGTTGAGTTAACGGGGTAGGTGTGCATCCAAAATGGTGAATAAATTTTTGGTAATATCCTAATAAACCAAGAAACCCACATACTCCCCTTGCTGTTGTTAGTGTTGGTCATTCAGGGACCACTTGTATTTTCGTTGATCTACTGCCACTCCTCGCTTAGAAATAATGTGAACCAAGTAGTCAACCTGCGAAACACCAAACCTGTATTTTGTTTCTTTCATAAACAAATTGTTAGTTATTAAGATGGTGAGAACTATTCGAATATGTGAAAGGTGGTTTTCCAAGTTTATGAATACACGAGAATGTTGTCGAAGAAAACCAAGATAATGTCCAAAGATAGGGGCGAAAAAGATCATTCATGAGACATTGGAAGGTTACAGGTAAGTTGGTGAGGCCAAATGGCATCACAATAGACTCATAGTCCCTTCGTGTGTTTGAGAAGCTATTTTTGGAATGTCTTCATCTTGTACCCGAATCTAGTGATAGATAGCCTTGAAATCCAATTTGGAGAAGAATTTGGCTTCATGAGCTCATTGAAAAACTCATCAATTACCAGAATTAGGTATTTGTCTTTAACTATTATGTTGTTCAAGGCTTGATAGTCTATACAAAATCATCAATCATCGTCTGCCTTCTTTACTAATAAGACAGGTGATGAGAATGAGCTATTACTAGGTTTTATCAATCTAGATTGCTAACGTTCCCTTACCATCCTTTCTATTTCGGCTTTTTGTAGTATTGACATTAATATGGTCTAACACTTACTGACTACATGTTTGGTTGTAGGGGAATGCAGTAATCATGTGACGTTAAGATAAACTTTTTGAATTTTAATGGTGAGGAACCAACTGACTAGGTTTACACAATGCTTATACCCAGAGCAGAAGGGATTGCACAATGTTTGGAGAATGTACGAATTATCCTAGGTAAAATGAGTTGATCTCGAGATGACTAGTGTGTGTGTTGTGGGAGACTCGTAAAGCTTACAGCTCAGTTAATATGTTTGTAGAGCAGTATTAACTTGGTCAAAACTAGGCACATGCAGGGCTAAGATTTAGTCAACCTAATTGTAGAATTCTGCATTGGTTTTGCCCCAAGTGTCCATGGTTGGAACCTGACTCTAATACCAATTGGTATGTTAGAATTTAGATGGAAAAGAATAAGAGAATAAAAGGAGGTTTCTAGGATTTTTAACTGAATAAATCTTGTTGAGAATACTTCAAATTATATAAATAGTCTTACATTGATAGAAGATAACAAACAGTGCTAAAAAGTAGGAAAAATAGAACTACCTAACTACAACTAAAGACCTACTCTTTTTGGTTTATTAAACGGAATAACAAGTAACAAAATAGACTAAGTCTTCCCTATCCATGAACCTATGTCACAAATGGTTGGTTGTAGGGCCGTATGTTAAATGACTACAAACGGTGGCTCATATCACTCACTTTCTCAATGGTAGGGGCGACGAAGGGAGCGACAATGTGATGGGCAATGGATGATGAGTTGGTTGTGCAATGGGCATTGTTGGAGGAGGTGGCAGTGACTTTAGAATGGGGTTTTAATTTCTTTAATTCTTAAAAGTAACATGTATAAATAAAATAATTTGTATATAATAAGTAAACCAGGCTTACGCGAGTTTGAGTTAAATTTATAATAAGTAAATTCCTTATTTTTGATCTTCTTAATATAAGGATATTAAAGTTATTTCATACTTAAATATCTAAGTTAATAGAAGATAGATAACAGTAAGGTCATTTTAGGCCAATTCTTAAAGATGACAAATAGGTAACAATGAGGCGTTATCTAAGGGTTAACAGTGAGATTTTCCCATCAGACTTATAAAGTATGTTGCACACTAATGTGGTTGAATATTAATTTGTTAATTATAGTATTCTTTTATTTTAAGTTAAAATTTCAAAAATAGGATTATCTTTTAATAATATTAACAAATAATAAATCAAAAGGTCTTAATTTATATAATTAAAGAATTTATGTTTTATATGAAATAAAAATCTCAAATTACATTTTTGCATTATTTGATAATTATGTATTAACTTTTACTTCTTGATATGAAAATGTATGAGTTTTTTTTTTCAGTAAACAATGAAATGCTAAATACTTACCTAAATACACTTAAAGATTTGAGGATAACAATTTAATGTTCAATAATATATATATCAATTTAATTAATTATAATAAAAATCTGTATTTTATCCATTTATAGAAATAATAATTTATTAAAACTTGAACAAAGCTACTGTTTTCACGTTTTTGGTTTATATTGTTTTATTAGAACAATTAGATATTTGATCGATTCGTCGATTTTTCAAGAGGAAGCAATCGAAGTGTTGTATACAATTAATTTCGATTCAAATTCTTTTTAGTAGGGAGAAGAAGAAGAAGAAGAAATAAGGGTCTATCCTTTGCTAACATAGGAAAATTAAGCTAACGGTGAAACATGTCATAAAAATAATTCATCACATTTTTTGTTACTCTTACTCAAAGTGAAAATATATTATTTGATTTTTTTTCCTTCAAGCACTCTTATTTTATTTTCTTCCGGGCGCATCAGGTTAATATTGAAGCTGGGACTTACAAAAAATAAGCAGCCTGCGAAAAACTTGATACAAAATAATTATTTTATACATATGAATAATACTTGATACAAAATAATGTGTCAAAAAAGGAATATAAAAAAATCAAAATTATAAATATTTGTATATTTATATGACATTGGGTAAGTAATGTTACATTGCATTAAAAACTTGATAAATGTATCTATCATAACTCATGCGTGTAACATTCCCTAAACCCAGAATTTCATCAATTCAAAATCCCATAATTTGATACAATTTTAGGCTTGGGTTCAGTTTAGACTAATATTCTCTCTCTCTCTCTCTCTCTCTCTCTCTCCCCCTCTTCTTTTTCTATTAAACGGGAATTTATTTAATGCAAAATGAAGAGCCGAGAAGGAAAATAACAGGATGAAAAATGCGATGTTAAAATTCCCAACTGAACCATGAGGACACCCCAGCACCAGACAGCGAAGAATCTAAAGGAAATAATGGCCAGAACCAGAACATATCTAAAGGAACTGCGTAACTTTAATGCCCTAACTCCTAATAATTTCACAATAAAGAGATGACTTGCAGGCTAGAGGACAACCCTGTACATATTAAATCTATTAAGGAACAAAACAATAATAAAAATTGCCTTCAGCGGATAAAAGTCTCAAAGGCCAATTGATCAACAAATTTTTCCCCTCCATACACATCCTGTCTCTGAATCTTTACACAGACCAGATCCTCCTTTCAGCGAAACTTTCATAACAGTAAAAATGTCTCTATATTCACAATAACTAAAATGATATGAAAGCACAGTCGATGTGATTGTACTTTTATAAAATTTATTGGTTTCTAGAGAATATAGATTGCAATGTTGCCTTTCCTTTGTTCCCACTTGCTCAATTCAAACATCTTGACAGTTGTTTCTCCCTTCTGCTCTGGGTATAAGCATTTTTCCAACACCATGTGTTCCATATTCTCTTATGACGGAAAAAGAATTTTAACTTGTATCTGTAAGATGTACATACCCTTTCCTCCCAAGACAGATAGGGTGTCAATACACTGTATCAAAGCCTCTGCATGTTTCAACAGTTTCCAAGCGTCTCTCCAATAAGTATAGCATCTAACACAAGAAAAAGGGTAGAGACTAAAGAGGCCATCAAGTATCTGCTCTGCTTGCAGTGAAAGAAGAAAGGAGACCCGCAGCTTGGGCAGGTAAAATGTCACCAAAAGTCGACATGGCAGATGTCGATCTATCCTTGAATATGCCCACTTGACCATCTGTTAAGATCGATCCCAATTTCAGGGTACTCTCTCCAAATCTGCTTCCGACCTGATCATATCAAAGTAAACTATTATCCCAAATTTTCTAAAGTAAAAATCGGATTAGAAGAGAATCCGTCTTTACCCCATATATACTAGTAAATAGACAACTAAAATTCAATCCACGTTTCTACACAGATCTTAGCAATTATCTGCCTGAGGAACAGACATGTAAGTATATCCCTTCTTGACATGACCAAAAGTCCATAGAAACATCAAACTAAATTCAACTCTCCAAATAAACAAATATATTTTAAAGTTATAGTAATTAATTAAAACCCCTCAGGCAAGCTACTCATATCAACAACCTAACTAATTCTAGCACATAATACCTAAAAAGGTGCAGACTAGATCATCAATCAACAATCTTTAACACGTTTCTCTTTTTAAAATTGCAACAAGAGATATCCTTAACTTTCTTGGTGTTGCGGCTTAATACTATTGTCAGGCCCTTACCTAAAAGCTCTTATATTTACTTAATGTAGAGCAAAGTCGTTTAACCAAGTGGTCTTGTGATTAAATTCCCCAATTGTAAAAATTACATTAAGTTGTTTTTGCAATTCTAGTTATATTTGTGGTCGTGGTTGTCTTCATGTGCAAAAGCATGTGAATATGTGATGGGGCATTATTGTTAGGCCCTTATTAGCTTAAACTTTTAAATCATGTGGTGACTTAATACATGGTATGTGATTAAAGTTAGATCATAGTCTACCAAATGTTTCTTTCATGACTAACTACCAAAGGAATCTTACTCTGCATTCAGGTTATAGTTCAAAACGAGTTGTAGAATTCTACAATTTTCAGACAAAAACAAAAGCTCTTTTGTCTCAAGTACAAGGAATGTTCAGCAAAGTGACTCAATAGGTCTTAAGCTTTAACAACCACTTATAAGTTTCTGTACTTGTTTTTAGTCAGTTTAATTATGCTTAGTCTCTTGTTTCTACTCCCTCTTGGGAAAAATTTTGATGATAATATTCATTGCTATAATCACAATGACAAACAATAAATACTGAAATAATTCAAACTTTATCTTGATTCAATGGGTCTGCATATTCTTGCTCTACTAATTTCCCAAATAAATCTTTTACTTTTTACTGAAAATGTTTGATTACAAAGAATTACCTGCATGAAAGACTTCAAGAATGGTGTGGCTACCCCAAAACTTGAGTTGTCATCCAAATCAATCTTCCGAGAAAGCTCTCCGTTCGTATAAGCTTTCAGGAACCCTCTTGAAGAAAGATCATCGGCAGCAGTTGGAATGGATGTTTTACTTGCTGCTCTTGAAGAGAGAGCTGGGGCACTGGAAACCCAAAATAATGAAGAAAATGAGGCTAAGAAAGAGATCATTAAGGCGGCAAAGTTCTTGAGTTTGGAAGATTAGAATCAATGGGTGGGTAAGTGATCTGTGTTTCTGTAAAATAGTAGAATTGTAACGACTGAAGTAGAATCAAATAAAAATAATTACAACACTAACCTGATTGGAAGATATTTGAAGCGAGGAACTGTAGAGCATCTCATAATATTTGACTCAGAATTAGTAGGCAGTTTCTGCACCACGTCTGTGTAACTACGATTAAGTTGCACAAAGAAACCAAAGAGGACAGCATGCCGCAAGTATGCTTGCCTCTCATTCTCCTTGAGATAAGGCTCATACCTTGAATGATGTAAACTAAATTAGGAATATGCAATGGAACTCAAGTATATACCTTAAGCCAACTAGAAGGCAGTAGAGAAGTATTGTCATGGTAAGAATAAATCATTCAAAAGTAAATGAGAATAAATAATCTACCATCAGAATAGATAATTAATAAATAAATCCAAGGCAAATGGATTAGCAGAAACACAAAAACAGGGAGCCTCCAGACTGCATATTACACATTTAAAAACAACAAATGTTATTTATTAATTTGTTAAAAGTTATAAGGCAAAATTTACAATTTATTCAGTTATATCAAACATGGACAATCTGGTTTCGGAAAAGGCACAATGAAGAAATCTGACACCATTAGTTAGAGTAAGCCCAACGAAAAAACCAATTGCAAGTCAGTTTTACTCAAATAAACAAGCTCCACATTTATTCTACAATTGGTAATATTTTTTCAGATAATCACAACAAATATCTAAACCTCCATGAAAGTAACAGAAAAAAGCATATTTCCATAATAATTTATGTAAATATGGAGAGACAATCTTACGTAAGCCAGTCAATGGGATCCAATCTTTGGGAAAAACGATTAATTAACCCATCCACATTCTCACCAATGACTGATTTTGTTTGGACTTGATCCTGCTTCCGCCTAAAAGAAAACTTTGCCTTCGGATTTTTGGATAACTCCTCATTCGTATTACAATCACCCTCAGAAAGCACATCAGCAGCAAATCTCAAGTCTAACATGAGTTGCAAAACTCCTTTCTCTGACACCCATGATCCATGCGCTTCTAGGAAATTCCTATAAATGTCTATGACCTGCATACATCATTATATACAGCCAAAAGCAAAAATATATAAAAGAAACTCCCAGAAAATGGATCTTTAAGACCATAGGTACCCTAATTAATGAGCCAGAATAGAGAAAAAAGAAGATTAAAGAAAATCAAAAAAACAGCTTTCAGGGCATCCATATTTCAAATTATCATAATTTTTTTTTTTTAAATCACAAATTTTTTAAATAAATAAATTACTAAAAAAAAAAACCCCACTTCATGCAAAGTCAGGAAGACAAATTATTACTTTTACAAGAAACAGAGGTGAAAGGATAAATAAAAATGACAGATAGATACAGAGGAGCTTTGATCTCTAGAACATGCAAAGTTTTGTCAAAATGTTGACAGAACATCCCTACTTCCTTAGCAAAAAATCAATTCTAATTTAGCGTGGTCACCTAGGCTAACAGAACAAAGAAATGAGAACATAAGGCAGCTAAATCTTGCTTTTCCAAAGGAAAAATAAATGTTAAATTCTTCTTCCAAATAGAGATGACAACTTAAACTAATATCAATCTACAAAGAGACATGAATAAATGTACTCAATCTCAAAAGGAGTGCTACAAACCCAAAAAAAAAAACCCAAAATCACAAAGATTTTTGCATTGCAAGACTATAATAGTCTACATTTTCTCATTCAAGAGGAACTTTATAAAGCTCATGTCATTTAGAAACAAGAAACTGAGGAAAATTAGCTCAAAGTTGTTCTTAGAGATCCTATCTGGTTTGCAGAAATTTACAATAAAACGACTAACAATGAACATAAGTATAAATAATCAAAACAAAAAACCACAATAAATATTCAACATGTATCCTAAACTAAAGTCTAGTAACTGAAATAGTCTTAGACCAAACAAGAACAAGAAGTCAAAGCAGGTAAAATCATAGTTTGAATCATGGAACCTGTGAATAAACCAGTTTCAGTATAGCACGAAAATCAAGATTAACATAGGAGATAAGAGTTATAAAGGTCAGAAACTAAGGGAATGATCTCACCCCAGTGCATAGCCAAACTCTTTTATGTACATACATATATAAAATTTGGGGCCAATAGTTTCTAAGCGTGTGAAGCCATGCAAAAGCCACAAGCAGAAAAAGAAAGAGAGAGACAAATAAAAGGGGCAGCACAACAAACAGATTACAACAAATAAGATTGTAAAATAACAAAATTATAACAAGATAAATATATATTAAATTGTTCATAGAAATTCAAGAAGAGAAAAAATCAACATCATGCAAGTTGAATACCTTTCCCAGTAGTTGTGAAGCAAACTTTCTCAAAATTGATTTGTCAAGTACATGACCACCAATTCTATGAATTTCTTCACATGCTCGACACAAAAATGAGATGATATATAAGGATGGCATGGATGGGAGTGAAATTTTCATCTCTGACTGGCTCTCATCAGACTGTTCTTGCTTGACTACTGTCTCTTCCCAACCCTGCCCAATATTTAAAAGGAGACTCATGAATAAGAAGCATACATGCATAACATAGATAAAAGATTAAATAAATTGTCATGACCGATTGCTACTTACCCTTAAGGGAGTTGTTGCTGACAATGCATCATCTTGTCCAAGACCCTGAGAGAGAATGACAGAAAGCTCATCAGATAACCATGATATCCACAAGCCATGAGCTCTGATGCAGAGATCTCTCATAGTCCTAGAAAGTTCTTCTAGTTTTGGGCTTGCACTTTCATTTGCTCCAAGTAATGCAGCAGTTGCAGCTGAAGTTTGTCTTTTGGAGCCTGTGGATGTTTGCCTTCCAGGACTATCAACCATGGAAGAATCACTAGCAACTCCAGATTGCCTCAATAGAGGTGACAACTTATCAAAAACAGCAGCCACAGTTTCCGTTGCCCAAAACCGTGGAGAGCCAAGTACTACAGGAATGTGCTTTGAGTGGCTCTGGAAAGAAAACAAAAGTCGACCAATAAAAAGGGATCTTTCAACAATGATTGCTGAAGACACAGAATGACCATCCTGGATGCCATTTTCCTTGGCAGAATATAGATTGTCGAGCTCACACTTGAGTTCTGTCAAAATAGTTGACATGCTTTCGTAACATTTATTTTGTAGATATGGCGCCAAATCCTTCAATCTTAGAGATGCCTTTGGAGATTCCAAGAAACTCAGAAGGTCCTCAAGGATACTCTGGCAGCAGCTGTCAACTGCATCTCTGATTCGACTAACTTCAGGACCAAAATAAGCATTAAGACAAGTCTGAAAATCATTCTCTTCATGTGACGCTTTAGGTCCCAAAACTAGACCAGCCTTCTTGATATTGTTATTAGGATCTATAAACCAAACCCCACCACCAGTAGAAGGTCTGTTCAAGTATGCCTGGAAATCAATCAACTCACCAGAATTATCCCCTCCAATTGCACGAATGGACTCCGCCACATTCACGACTCTGCACAAGTCCTTAAATCCCGAATCAATAACCATTTTCATCCTCCGGACAAAAGCATCTTCAAAAATCTCATCCCAGAGATCTGAATCATCTTGCAGAATGAGCTCCCGAATCCTACTCCAAGGTAATTCAATCTCTGATCCGAATACACTCTTAAGCCACTCCAAACTACCATCCAAGACCTGCTTACTGTCGATGGTCTGACGTATCAAATTCTCAGCTAATCCAAGTTCTTTGCCATTACTAATTGCATCAATTAAAAACTTTCCATTAATCTTGCTGACAATCTCCCCGCCACAACCTCTTAACCAACTAAAACAAGTCTTGGCAATATAGTCTTTCTCAAACATTACCATTATAGACTCTAACTTATCCCTAAATGATTTCCACAGCCTAACCTCCTCATCAGGGTTTGGAATCCCACCAAACAATTGAGAAGCAGGTGGGGAACCCAAAATGACTTTATAAAACAAAGGCATATCATTAAGCACTTGTAAAAACAACTCCCCTACTTGAGCTACACTGACTTGAATAATCCTCAAAACTTCACAAAACACAGAAACGACATCACTAGAAGCAAAATTACCCCCTAATGTTTGAAGAATCCAGGCTTTTCTCGTGTCCAGGAACAAGGCCAGAACCTGCTTGGGCTCCAGTTCATCGATGAGTGCAACGGCAGCTAAAGCATCGGCATAAGCGTTAATTCCGAGCCCTTTGTCCAACAAACGGTCTCGACCTCTCTGCGAAATCTGTGCCTTGAAACTATCCACAATTTGGCATTGATGTTGTAGCAAAGGAAAATTCAAATGATCCATTTCCTTATTAACATCAAGTAAAATGTACTGCACGTGCTTGGCACGCACGTATCTAGCTGCCGCCTCTAAAAACATGGATTCATCCAAACAGCCCCAGATGTTCTCCGGGGTGTCTACTAAGTACTTGACGCGACATGCAATGCCGTAGATTTTGGGTCGATTAGGATTAGGGCTTACCAATTTGGGGGTTTCGGCAGAGAGAGAGAGTATTTGAGAATGAATTGAAGCAATGTTAGACGAAATGGACTCGCAAGATGACTTCATAAGAACGATCGAATCGGCCGAGTCGATTAAGTCTCGATAACGAGTGCCGACAAGCTGGCGCAACTCCTCCTGCTTCTCCTGGATCTGTTTCCTCGTGGTGACTTCCACATTGCGGATTTCAGATATCGGCTTGGAACGGAAGAGAGACTCGGCATCCCGGTAGCCTCCGCCGCTGAGAGTGGCGATTCGGTCCTCCGCGGAGGTAGAGGAGGCAGATGTTACTCTCATGACGTTAAAATTTAGAATAAATTACTCAGTAATTCATTAGATCGAAGACGAAACAAAGCCTTTTTTTTCCTTTTCAGATCTGAACAAGCAGCAGCTATTTGCTATTGTCTTCAGATCTGAAATTTTAGTTCCAAGTTTCAAATGTTGCTTCAACTTTGCTTGCTCTGCTCTGCTCTGCTTTTTGAATTTTGAGAAAACGAAACGTAGCCGGTTTTTATTACTTGGGCTGGTATTACCTGCCCACCACAAATGGGGTTATGGGAGGGCTCAAATTTTCCTTAAAACAATTAACTAAAATTAAAATACAATGACATGGCCCATGGGCCTATCTTGATTGAGCTTGAAGAGCAGTCTTAATAAAATATCTAAAAATTGATTATTGTTGTAAGGATAGGTGGAATTCATCCACTTTCAATAATTAACACATGGCCTACCATTTGGCTAATTCTTAGTGGCTGGACGTGTTGCTAAATTCCCATTGGCCGAATGTGTTTTATGATTCCGATTGTTGGGGTGATTTGTTAAACTCCTGAGTTGTAGCATGGGGTGAATAAAACTATAAATTCAGAGCATCCCTTTGTGATTTTGTCTTTGCCTGAATGGTACGCTTCATATTGCTCCTTCATGTTTGAGCTTTTTACAGTTACACCCTAATAGTTTTGTTAATTAATTTTGAATCTTTCTCGTCTTATTATTATCAAGAAGAATAAGCAAGCTATCATTGAATAATCAACTACAATTGTCGGTTCATTACACTTCCCAAAAGTGAACGTAATACTATTGATAACAATAGATATGATAAAAAAAACAAGATCTATAGCGTGGCAAACGCATTAGAGAAATTTATGGGTTATCCGAAGAACAAGAACAACCACTAGAAGTGGTATATTTATGAAATCAAGAAAGATGAAAATATAAATCTTTCAAGACTGATGAGGATTGATTACGTCTCGTCTTGAATCATGAAGAATGAGCATATAAAGAAGAATTATTTCGGTGCATCCTACAACAATGTACATAATCCTCTAGATGAGACTTTTGAAGCCAGAATAAACATCAAATCAGGATCTACAAAACTTTATTGAAAGCACCGGAAGAGCCTATCACCTTGTTAGCAAGTGATATAAAATCATACGTCTATGATGATTAATATTTAAGGGGATCCAGAAGCATCAACGAAGTTCTAAAGATATTTAACTCAGTGGATACTACATCAAGACAATAATCATGAACCAGATGTTCATCAATTGAAATACCTTAATGCTCTGAAATGCCTATCTCGATATACATAATTTTTCACGTGAATACCATCAAAGAAACTAAAGCTTCTAATATCCAGTGATTACTTCCTCACAACGAAAATTGGTAATTAGCCATCTCCCTCTTTCATAAGAAACAACAATTTTTATCAGGTATTTTCATACAGTTTGACATATTATGTGCACCATATGAATTTATGCATCACTGTATGAGATCATATGCATCATTTTCAAAATAGATAACACTAATTTAATACGGATGAATGAACAAATACATTCAAAAGGCAAAAAGCTCTAAACTCTGTTATGCCCGCAATGAAACAGCTGCAGCTTTTGTGTAATCTGCACCCTTGACTTTCTTATGTGAACTGTCTCTAGATTTGTTTGATTTCCGTTTCTTTGAGGCGGCCTTCTCCTTCAACTCCGTTCGCTCATCAACATTTTCCTCTGAAAACACATCCTCTGCATCCTTGACTTCAGACCCTACCAAAGACTTGGCCTTCAATTCTCTTCCATCGGTGTCTGGCTCGATAACCGACATTCCAGTTAAAGTATAGTCCAATAAAAACGTGCTTCTTACAAGTCTGTCTATCCTGCTGAAGTGCCTCTGAGAGTATGGGATGAGACCTTCTAGAAGTTCTGCAAGGCCTTTTATCTGCAGCTTAATAGCAGCAAAATGTTAATCAGGATATGCCAGTTTATCGACTATGAATGGCACAGGTAAAAAAATCTTTTACAAATAGAATCAGACTTTTCCCCGTGTAACTCCCATTCTTGTTGGATGCCCAACCATAGGAGAGAAGAGACGACTCCCAAATTTTTTTTGTTAAAGCAAGCAACAAAATATTTGGTCAAATATGACAAAAAGAATACGAGAGCCTGAGGTGCTTATATGGATCAAGGCTACAATGACTGATACAAACTCCAGGATATCGTTCTCGCTCATTTCATTTCAGAATGGTGAACGTATCATCATGCTTTTCCTTTAATTTTCAAGCAAAAAAGTCTAGAATGGAAAAAAGTTATCATAAATACTTGAAAGCGAGGTTTCAATATGCACAGACAAGTAACTTGAGACAGGACAGTGTGACACTCAGTTTTCCTAGCCAAGATTGGTGATCTGAATATTTGGATCCTTCTAAACATAGCTAGTAATTAACAGCAATATGAGGAAAACTAATAGATCATTCATTGTACAATATCCTCTGATATGCTTAATTACCCAACCCAAACTTTAAAGAAAAGCCAGCAGAGTACAAAAAACACCTTCACCTCAATAATCTCTGTTGGAGGAAGAATGTTGAAAAGTTGGAAAAGCAAGAATTGTGCCACATGACACAACTTTGGCTTGGTATTCCATTCTCGAACATATTCAAAAAGCAGACGGAACTCTTCTTTGCCAAGTGCACGAAGGGCTTTCTCTATTTGATGTTCAGCCTCTCCATTCCTGGAAAGCACTTGGCTATGAAAAGAAGAAGAAAAAAAAAAAGAGAGAGAGAGAGAATACAGGAAAATTAAGAAATTAGAGCTACCTGCAAAGACTGGAAAATAACTCAAAAAGTTTATGAGGCCTGTGAAGTTCAAATGCTATTTGGATTGCCTTACTGTAGTCAGCATCCAACACAGCATTTTCTAATTCTTGACCTCTTAAAACACCTTCTTCCTGCATTGGCATCAAAATAGACACATCCAAGTATTACTATGTGATTATTGTAAATACCCCATAGCCAACAAAATTGAATACATCCAACATAAACAAATAAAATTCATGAGCAGAAGATGGTACTTGTCATGATTTAGTGTGGACCCACAGTGTGAAGAAACAAATTATCTCCTAAATCATGAAAAATGCAAGGGGCACTCCTGAAAGAAAAGGCCCCACCCTCTTGGATACGATAATATGCTTTACACTAGACTAGTAGCGAAGCACCACTTCACCAAAGTTGATGTAAATCAAAAGTGGAATAAGACAGCAGCAAACTAAGGAGCAAGTGGCGGTGACACGACCATTTGGAAACTGAAAAAGTCCTGCTCGCAATAGGTGAGAAACACATAGGTTTTGATTAAGATTCTTGATTATTCGCATTACTATTATGTGACATTTCCATTTGTAAAACCAAATTAGGATTTGCCCCATGAAAGGGTCGGAATGCACTATTCCTCGCTTAATGCTTAGGTTCAGTTGCATGATTAAAGACACTATTACAGTGAGAACAGCCTTAGGCACAGTAGAGGCAGGTAATACAAAGGCTTCACCTACCAAACCCCTCTTTCCCAGTTATTTATTTCTTTCCTATCAAAATGAGAAAGAAGGCTATCTTATAAGATTTGAAGATTCGAAGTTAGACACATAGACAACATACATAGTTTCACACTCTTTTAAATGTCAAATTATAGTCATAATAATGAACAATGAATAGGATGAGAAACAGTATGCATTTATTCTAATATGATTAAGACGATAAAAAGGCACTCCAAAAATGCATGACATGAAAAACCTCTTTATGGAAAGCTTCCTCTTTGTCAGAAGCAGTTGAATCATGCCACAGATTGACAAGAGCATCACTGCCACCAGTTGCAAAAGTTTCTGTCTTCTTCCCAACAGCCAAGGCCCAAACCTGTAAATCACCTTATAAGCAAAAGAAAATGAGAACACAAAAGGGGAAAAAAAAAGCTTCAACTCAATGATCTAGGTTATGCTGGGAAATGGGAATGCAGAAAGATTTCCAGATCCTGAATAATATAAGGAACTCTAAAACTAGGGAAAAGGGATACTTAGAACAAAAAAATTACTTCCACAATCTCCCAGGTTAAAACAGTGCAATGTATTTATAGCAATAACCAATTTCACAGGAAGCAATGTGAATGGCATCCAGAATATAAATTTCTTGACATAAAATTAAGACCATGGATTCAAGAAAAATAAGTGGTACAAGAGTGGAGAAATTTATGTAGATATACACTGTATAATGCTATGAAAAAATGACTAGTCAGAACCTAAATTTATATTCAAGGGTATTAATGTGAGTGCTTGTGCATTTTAGATAACCAACTAAATGTCTTAAACATTTTTGGACAGGATTGACCCCGAATGAGGTTTGAGGAGACCCCATGATGAAAGAATTTGGCTTCTTTAAACCAGGATTTGGGTAGCATCAGATGTTGCTAGCTTAACACGTTGTAAACCCTTGAATTCTAATGGAACGACCCTTTACATGTGCTCTTCATGATGGTGATCATATATTACATTTACAGAGATAACATACCCATTAATTGGAAACCTTGCAGTGCCATCAAAAGATATGTCATGCATGCTGACAACATAGGACATTTTACTCATATTGTATATGTAATCCATGCCAATTGGAATATTTGACACTCTGCAATCCAACATAGGACATTTCACTCATATACAAAAGATCATAAAAGTCATGTGGATTCAAGTTCCTGTGGGCTTGTTTTCTAATAATCAACCAGAAATGCATGTAATTCATTCAAAATTGTATCTGTAAGATTCAAAACAGAAAGAAATAGACCTACTGAATAAAAAAACCAAAGAACTAAAAAATTAAAAGCAAGATGCAAAAGTTATTTAAAAGAAAAAAAACAGCACCTTGTCCTCATGCTTATCATATGTAGCAATACATTCACTAGTTCTGACCACCCACAGCTTTACCAAACCATCAGCACCTAAAAAACAATAATTCAGTTCATTGTCCATGCCATCACAATGCACAGAAAGGCAAAGAAAGCAACAGCTAGCCTTTACCGCAAGAAACAATTTGGGCCCCACGAGTAAGGAAAGATGCCCTTAGTACACTTGATGTGTGCCCTTCAAATGTTTTTAGGCATGAACCATCAGATACTGACCACATCTTTATCGTTTTGTCAGCAGAAGCAGTTATCACAGCTTGATCAACTGGTGAAAACTCTACACACCAAATCCCTCTTTTATGCCCTCGAAGTGTGATGACAGATACCAAATCTGGAAGCCTCCAAACACAAGCGGTGCGATCCTGATCAATAAAAGAATCCAGGACAATAATATGTTTCAATTCTCTTTTTGCCTGAAGGAATGAATAACCTACAAAATACCATTGTCCTTACGTAGCTAAAGTTTCTATTGTTCAAAAATTAATTAGATAACAGCGACAATTAATAGGTTCGTATCAAATAAATGAAAAAATTAAGAAGATAAACTTTAACTTAAGAAAAACCATAATAGATTCTAAGTTATAAAAGTGGTGCCCAAAGTGCTGACCTGAGAACCACTACAAACTAAACTATCATTTGGTGCGACTGCCAGAGAATTGATATCTTTACTATGGGCAGCTACAACTGCTTTAGCTTTCAAGTTAACTGCCTGTTCCACGTCATCTGAGAGACCATCCAAACTCCAGACCTTGATAGTATGATCACTAAACCAGAGGTCATTACAGGTAACTTAGAAACATATTAACATCCATAGTAACCATCAGTAAAAGAAGATAAAAGAACTATTATTATCACATTTCAGCACTATATCACACCATCAATTATTCATACTGAAACTAAAAGCAAAGTGAAGAAGAGAATGGGGGCTCAAATTTGTCTAAATGTCATAAATGGGATGAATGTATAAATGGGTTAAATAAGTTGCATTGTGCTACCTATTTAATAAACGAGTCATACAGTATTAGTTGTTTATAAAAGTACATAACCTGAAAATGATTAATTTCGTTAGCAAACAGCTAAATAGCTTCTTTACATTACTATTTGCACTTTAAAGTTACAAGAACAAAACAATCATTTGACCAGATAAAAACTTCAGTATGGGCCAAAAAACTAAAAAAGATGAGATCAGTCAGCACATAAAACATGATTCAAATGCCGCAATAATCAAAGAACAAATTTCTAGTGTACTGACCTACTTCCACTAACAAAGAAATTCTTCAACTTTTTTGAAAAAGCAACTGCTCCAACAGCTCCCATATGACCCATGCCAACTCCAATGCAACATTTTTTTTCTGAATCCCACAGCCTTACCTGTAGAGAGAATGACATCCGAGAAACAGTATCAGATTACATGGAAAATGAAACAAAAAAATGAATATATAGCAACCACAGTAGTTAGCAAATGAAAGTCATTTTCTTTTCCTTTTTTATTTTTTTGCTTTTTATTTTTCAGAATCATGGCCAGAGCCAACCAAAGTGCTAATGGCAACCCCAACCACCTTATGAACAAAGGAAGGCAAGGAACTTACACTGTTGTCCTTACTGCCTGTTACAATTTGGACTCTTCCAGAAATTGATACACATGTGTCAAGGCATAAAACAATTTCGGTATGGCCTGCCAACACATAGGAGCAAGACATAGAAGAAAGATCGTACACTTGAACCTGCAATTGTACAAATTATGTATTAGGGACCAAAACTTTGATAATGACACCATATATTTCTACACAAGCCCTCTGCAGCTACCAGGATAAGTAACTGATTCTACTCCACAATAATTTGTACTACAGTGGGATATGAACACACTGAAACTCCATACAAAAAATAGAGCTTCCAACATAAACAACATTATTTTGGACGAATTAGAGATAATTTCTGAAGAAGAAACAATAAACAAATCCACTTATAAGCCCATAATAAAAAATATAGTTAGAGAAACCAAATTTCCAGATATGTATTTCCAGTTCAGATGAGGCACTCTCATTAGGAGTATAAACTCTCAACACTAAGACAGAAGTTCATAACATACACAGAGAAGCTTCCCTGTCACAAACATGATTAACCATCCCAGAGAAATTTATCACCAAAACTTAAAATAAAGTTACCTGTTGATCTCCTCATTGTAAAGAAAATTACCTGTTCAAGATTTGTAGCAACAGCAATATATTGTTCCTCGTCACCCAAAAATTTAATATCCAAGATCTCCTCATTGTAACCTACAAGCCTTTTGCTTGGTGTCAACTCCCATGTCTTTTCAGGGAGTTCCACAGGGGTATAAAACAGAAACTGTTGATCAGCAGTCACACAAAGCAGACCTTGATCTAAAGGCAACATAAAAGCAGCAGTGAAGCCCCTTTTTGATTCATCAGTATCAGAGTTGACAGTAACATCTGAGGACTTTTGCTCATACAAACATACTGCACTGTCAGCATCAATAATACCAAAATTAAGTACATAAATCAAACACATTCTATAGTTAGTTTCAAAGAGTTAAATACACTAGCAGCCTTTACCCATCAGAGTTCCAAATGCGTATAATCCCTCGTTCACCAATAGTAATGAAATAAATTTCTAATGACCCACTTCTTTTCTTTTTGTTCTGCTGATTGTAGAAACCCAAAAATGAAGCAAAAGGTGTCCTGGGATAAATTATACACACAGCTTCAACCACCTCATATGCTGGTACAGTCATCTTGCAGCTGTAGTCATGAAGGTCCCACAAGTTTACAACCTAAGGCCATTAGAACATCAATTGAGGTCAAAAACTTTATTATGCAAATAGGAAGATAATCATATGATAGTCTTTTTTTATCAAATCAGATAAAACTAACAAATAACAAAGACAGTACGTGATAAAAGCAGAAGCACATCTTAGAATTCGACATGAGGGCACTCAAAATCCTCTCATGTTGGTACACTCAATTGGGAATCAGATATTCAGTGGTCTATGCTGAAAATGAAAATACAAAGATAACAGAAAAGATAATACACAAAATTGGGAGAAGGGAATTAGAACAGGATAAGCATTAAGCAAGATAAGGTCACAAATAATGTTCACGGAAGTTTACTGCTTGTAGCTTCATATGGTTTGAATATGACATAAATCTTTATTTCACAACAAGAAATTGGTTCAATAACTACATCCGTAAAAAATCACTGATATTGTGGACAAGGAAACCAATTTTAATTCCACATGAGTTCTATAGACAATATGTGTTATCTTTACATAACACATCTGTGAAAATAAATAAATAAAGAGACAAAAGTTGAGCCTTGCCTTATCTCGACCAGCACTTAGCAAGGTCCATCCATCTCCAGATATTGTGATAGATGTAACTGTTGAAAAATGTTTTTCTAATGTTGCAACGCACTTCTTGGCTAAAAGATCCCACACTCGTACAGTTGCATCGTCACTTCCAGAGAAGAGCTACAAGCACAAGTCAGAATGATGAGCTCGCAATTTATCATAAATACAATTAATAGGTATAATAAACAAAAGGATGGGTAGGAAAAACTATTCTATTAACAAAAACCAAATCAACTAGCTTACTTCTAGTTGTACCCAATAAAGGCACTTTTAGTTTGGGATACTCTTAAACATCTGAAGAAGAACTCAATAACAATAACTTTTGTAATCCTTTAAGAACTCAATAACAATAACTTTTGTAATCCTTTAAGAGGTCACTTTTTAAGACAAAAATAAACAACATTCAAAAACGAATGAAATTTCACGTAAAGCAAGTACTCCTGCATTTTGAATCAATTACCCCCATATTAACATCCATAAATTTCCACCAGAATTGCCAATATGAAACTTGAACAAAACAGAGTAGATATTCATCATTATATCCTACTAGGAATGTTTCTGAGTGATTTGTCCTGTTCCCCACAAAGCTCTGAACTGTTGTCACAATGGATTTCCATATTCTTAGCATAAAAGGTCTAAATTTTCAACTTAAATCCGAATTCAGATGTGATTATGATGATCCCTTGACAAGTTTAAACAAATTTTCCTTTAGGTTTATTAAGTTACTTTGGTAAAACTTAATTTCAGCATATTTACCAGCTGAAATTTGTGTTCTCTGAAAATGAACCTATCAAATGCTTCTTCTAAATGCATTCAAAGATTTTATAACCTCAGAAGATATGTTTTATATTTCATTCAATTACATCAAATGCACACAAAAGCTTTGTTCAACATTTGAAGGAGCTGTTGAAAATACGGAATGTACTCCCAAATGCATCATTATTTTTGTTTAGTTGGCTGTTGGAATTGATACCAAACCTACTGGTCGTTATTTTTGACTTTTAATTTGATCAGGTTCTCCAATTTCAATTAGCTTCATCGAAAACCCTAATTACACCAACTAGCTTTGGACTGCATCTTAGCCAGTCTATAATAAGGTCCAATAAACCATTTAAGTCAATATTTTAAGACCTGAAGATGAAGAAAGAAAATTATGACCTATAGTTGAACCATCAATCTGCAAAAAACAGGTGAAGTTCATAGGACACAGCTTAATTCTTCCACATGGAGGAGAAAAAAAAAATGTCAAAAGATAAAAAGAAAAAAGAAAAAATTCAACTTGATCCATAAAGTAGAATTCAATCTATGCTTATTAACATCCTTCTATATTTTCAAATACTGAAAATATTTTACCTTCCTTATGCTAAGGGGACATGAATATGTTTATACATGCCTTAGAAACCTAATGCCAACACATGATATAATCAGTATTCCAACCCTATCTAATTTGTTCTGCATGTTTATCTAGATCCATGCATCCACAACCATGGTTATAATTATATGGAATCAATAGTTCATTTCTTTGCATAAAATCAACTTACTATTGACAACATCAATTCACAACTTCTTGTTATATATTTCCAATCTTCCAGACATAAAATTTTTCTCAAGAGAAATGCTTCCAAAACTTATCTCTAAATGGCACTATTATGTTGTTAATATGATATGTGATGAGTGGCATATGGTAATGGCAGATTACTACTAAAAAAAAATTAGTATAAGTTTCAAGAGAAGTAGTATTACTGATTTCTAATTCAACACAACAATAAATAAGTTTCACAAGTAATGCTTAATTGTAGTGAAAAAAACAATAATAATATTTATGAATCAACTACATTCCATATACTTTTGTTAAAAAAACAATAATAATAAAGAGAAAAAATGCCTTTACTATGGAACTTACAAGAGATTTATCTGTGTCCGGATGGAACATGATAGTACTAACAACCCCTTTATGACCTTTGAAGTAGTGAGTGCAGAAGCCACCATCAACATCCCATACAAGAACTTTCCTATCAGTTCCTGCAGTTGCAAGCAATCCACCGGATGCATGGCATGCCATGCTAATCACAGGACCATCATGGCCCTGTTCAATGCCAAAAACAAATACAAGACATACTTAAGGAGGGAAGAAGAAAACTTGAATTTTTTTTTCTTAAAATAGAAAAAAAAAATAAGGTAAAGACTCTTTGATCAATCAAACAATTTGATCTCCCTTTTATCATAAATTACCACCATTTCTCAGCAAAAACCAGACAAATGAATTTATTCTACTCAAATCATCTTTCAAGACAGCACACAAAATATAGAAAAGAGTTACCTCAGCATGTACCCCAAGGGCAAGTAATAATTGCAAACTTACTATTCGAAGAAATCAAGATCATTAATTACTTATCATTTTAAGTGCACATGTTAACATAGCTGTATAAATAAAAGTCAAACAAAAGCTTAAATTTAATCAGACTTGTCCAAATCAGCTAGTTTTAGCTTAACTAACTCAATTATACAATTAAAATTCAAAAAGATAGTGCAAACATCCAGAAAGGTTTATCAAATTCCCCGATAACAAATAATAATAATAATAATAATAGAAACTCAGAACCTACTACTAATTACCTTCCAAACACGCAGGCATTTGAGAGTAGATAAATCCCAAACTCTGATTTGTCGACTGTGATCAGAAGAGAAGAGCAGATTATCGTTGGGGCTAAGAGCCAAGGCTGTGATACTATCTGAGTCGCCCGCAATTGTTGATTTTATCGACCCATTCGATAATTCCACGATATTGATTGAGTCACCACATGCACATGCTATGAACGAGCCATCCGAGGACACAGCCAAGGGGCCTCCGCCATAGAACTGCTGTAGCATGGGTTCACACCTGTAGTTTTTCTTTAGTGCAAGGGATGCCATTTTTACTGTTACAGCTGCTGTGTTTGTGGCTGGTGGCGAACGGAAAGGGCAGCCAAAGACCGTGTATAGGCCCAGGGGTGGCGTGATATGCCGCGGTTGCGAAGGGTTAGTGTGCTGAGGGTTTTGGGACTTCTTTTTCCGAATCTGTGCTGTATGTATCAGACAAGTTCAGTAAAACGCGCAAGGGTTTTTGTTAGGGTTTAAACCCTCTATTTGGACTTGGACCCGGTCCGTACCCATACACGAGTTAAGATTAATGATATAATAATTAAAGGATAGTAGGACCCATGTTATGATATGAAAATTTGTATATCCTCATCATAATAATCAGCATATAATCTTGAATAATGTATTAAATTAATCACATCAGTATAATAAAAAATGAGAAAACATATTTTTCAGATGATTTAATGATTATAATTATTATAATATATAACTTTTATAGGTCTTAAATTTATAAAATTGATATATATAAAGAGTATAAAAATATGGTACCACTCATTAATAAAAAGGTAAATTTTTATCTCGAAAGCCATTTACAAAATAATAATTAACTACCATTGTTAAAATGATAAATAATTGTTAACTGTACGAAGGTATGTATAACTTTTTTAAAAGTAATATGGAGAGTTTATTTTTATTTGAAATCTGAGTTTGATTGATTTTCAATTATTTATATATTTTGACGTATTTATTTTATTGATTTAAGTTTTACTGTCAGACAATTTTATTTTAATGGAAAAGTTAATATTGAAATATGAAAAGTTTATATCATCTCAAATTATTTAAAATACTCTTATTTAATTAATTTATCTTATATTCATAACTTTTATAAAAAGTATATATATATTTAGATCAATAAATATATAAATAATTTTTTTAGCATTTTAAAAATAATTTAAATATTAATTTTAAATGTATAAAAATATATTTAAATATTAAGAATAAAAAATAAAATAATATTATTCATATTTATATATTTAAAGGAGTGTATTCAATTAAGACTTTTAAAGACTTTTTATTAGGGGGTGTATTCAATTAAGACTTTTAAACACTTTTTATAACTGAATGACTTTTATAAAATTATAGATTTCTAATGACTTTTATAGACTTTTCATGATTATCAAAGACTTTTATAGACTTTTATTTTAATGATTTTTATTGAGAGATTAATAAATATTTATAGACTTTTTAACAAGAGATTGATGAAATTTCATAGACTTCAAATAATATAATATATATTTCATAAATAAATAAATATTTGAATCTATAAATAATCATAATTACATAATTAAATAACTGAAATACCAATTAAAAAAATCAATATTCATTAAATAACAAATTTCTACTATTCATTATTATTAATATGTCCAATATCATTCCATATATCAACAGCTATAGTAGCCCTCTATTAATTAGCATTCTCTCTTTGCTGTTATTGAGTCTAAAAAATTAGATCAAAATCATCTTCTTGAGTATCTAGCACTGATGTAGGTGATAAAACTGTATTATCTTCTTCAATTGAAAATTCATCTGAAAGATAATACCAAGCTTAAGAGAGGTAAAGAATCCTTAAGGTATTATGTATAATTTATTAAAAAAATAAAATTTTCATTTGTTGCCACTTAAGGATTAAAAAAAAAAAAATCATTACAGTTAATACATCTGCCTTTCAACATTACTTTAAATAAGCTTCTTGTATCTTTATTGGTAAGCTTAGAGGCGGGCTATCAATATTGAAAATAAGAATATTAATGATAGGATCTTTTAATATGTCTCATTGAGAAAAAAATAATAGAGGAATTGTGCTTCCTTTTAAATTAGTGTCTTACAACAATTATATCGGTTCTTTGGTATCTGAGGAGTAATGTCACGAGTAGGTGTGCTTGTTGGATGAGCTTTTCTAGGAGTAGCAAAAGGAGAACTATTTCAACTAGTTAAAGCTGATATTATCAAAGTATATCTATAGTCAAGACCAAATTGAATCAGCTACAATCTACTTTAGAGTTTGTAACTCTGTCTGTCAATGAAATAGATAAGTTAAATAGAAAATTAGATCTGCAACATGAAACAAAAAATTTGAAAGAGATATTTGATCAAGGCCAGCAGCTTGTGCAAAACTGTTTAATAGTGGAGTAGTGGCAGTTGCGGAAAAGATTTTAATATGCTAAAAAACTTCAAGAACTGGATAGCTTAATTGTTCAATTATTTCTAGTGGATATGCAAGCACAAAATGCAAAAGATGACAAAGTTCTTCGGTTGGGAATGGAAGAAGTGAAGAGAGTTGGCAAAAAAAATAAAGGGGAATTAAGAGAAATAAATTAAACTTGAAAGTCTTTTAAAGTCATAGCAAATAGTAAGAGAGAAATTGTAAAGTCTATTACTTATATCTCCCATTAAAAAGTCTACAAAAGTATTCATATAAAAAAGTCTATAAAAGTCATTAACTTTTTTAATACCTCATGACTTTCATATACTATTAAAAAATATTGAATGAATAC
Organism: Bursera palmeri; assembly: GCA_026225775.1. Taxonomy (NCBI): domain Eukaryota; kingdom Viridiplantae; phylum Streptophyta; class Magnoliopsida; order Sapindales; family Burseraceae; genus Bursera; species Bursera palmeri. Next base: position 5,039 of record JANKKB010029721.1, on the reverse strand, counting down.
CCCAAGACTTTTACGAACCTTTTAAAAGTCTTTAAAAGTCTATATTGAATACTCATGACTTTTATAAAGTATTTAAAAATCTATAAAAGTCTTAATTAAATACACCTAAACTTTTTAATTTTATAGAAGTCTTTAAAAGTAATTAAAAATCTTAATTGAATACACCCCCTAAGTGAATGACTTGTATAAGATTATAGATTTCTAATGACTTTTATAGACTTTTAATGATTATGAAAGACTTTCATAGACTTTTATTTTAATGACTTTTATAAATATTTGAAGACTTTTATTGAGAGATTGACAAATATTTATAAACTTTCATAGACATTGATAGAATTTTTTAACAAGAAATTGATAAATTTTTATAGACTTCAAACTATATAACATATATTTTATAAATAAATATATAAATCTATAAATTATTCCAATTAGATACATAACTAAAATACCAGTTGGAACATATGTTTTCATCAATTGAGGCTATTTGCACTTGTTAAAAATACTTTGAATATAATTTTTTTATACAAATTGATAAACGAAACAGTAAGACTATGAAGCGTCAAGTTGCTCTCAACTTTCATGACTTCCTTACCAAACTCAAATCAGATCAGTGCATCTCAGGTTGACCAAGATGCCATTTTTTCTGACAAAGGAGAGAAAAAGCGTTGCGTTGTGTTAGGTTGTGAAGAGAGTGAGAAAGTTGTTGGGTTGGTTATATAGATGAAATAGAAGATGATAGAGACGAGGTGTTATTTGTTTTCTTATGGAAATGTTTTTTTTTTTTTTTTGGCCATGTCGCATGTGAGAATGATTTTTATTTTTTATTTTTTTCTATATGAAACTTAAGAGGGGTGTATTCAATTAAGATTTTTAAAGACTTTTTAAATGTGAATGACTTTTATAGATTTATAGATTTTTAATGACTTTTATAGACTTTTCAAAATTATGAAAGACTTTCATAGACTTTTATTTTAATGACTTTTATAGATATCTGTAGACTTTTATTAAGAGATTACTAAACATTTATAGACTTTCATAGACATTAATAGACTTTTTTGACAAGGGATTAATAAACTTTCATGAACTTCAAAGAACATATCATAAATTTTATAAATAAATAGATAAATCTATAATTCATCTAAATTAGATAAATAGATAACTGAAATAATAATTTTTTTAAACAAAATTTCAATATTCATTAACGCCTTTAATAACAACAAATCTCTACTATTTATTATTATTAATATGTTCAACATCATTTTACATATCAATAATTGTAGTAACCCTCTATCCATTAGCATTCTCTTTTTGTTGTTCTTGATTCTCAAAAATTTATATAAGAACTCTTCAAGTGAGGATTCTTAGTTACGATTCATCGGTTGATTTGAAATATATGTACCTGCTGCATTGTGCATTTAATAGTTGCCCCAAACTTAAATAAGGTGCATACATGCTTTTGCGTAAAGAAAGATAAAACTCGGAAAAGGAAAAGCATCCTGGAAATGGAGGGCACAAAAGGGAAGTACATTATAGAGCACAGAAAAATATAGGCAACCTATAACCAATAATGACATACAAGATCAAGCAAGGAAGCAAACATGGTGCTTCTATAATGATAACTCGCTAAAAACACCTAGGGTAGTGGTATCTATCGTCGAACATCCAGAACTAATGATAAATTTACATGATTTCGTATTTTCATCTCGCAATTGTGGGAACACAAGCTGAATCTCCTTTATTAGACCAATATAATTCTCCTTAATTTTACAGGCTTGAATTGGCCATTCAATTTGGGGACATTCAGCAGCTTCTTTTTCCAACTGAGAACAAAATCTTTGGAACGTCGTAATATTCACTTGAAGTCTGAAATCTAAACTAAACAAAAACTTCATTTTAATCCTATTCAATTCGCGTGTGCTTGCTCCTCCCACTCTGGCATAGTATGCATTGTTGTAAAATCTGCAAAACAATGTAGAACACCAATTTCACAAACTTTTCACCAGCAACAGTCAACCAAAGAAATATGCAAAGAAAGGAAAAACACCACATGTGACTTAGTTTCTTCATGATCAATCATTGTATGATTGACTAACCTATGTCTATCCAGGTCTCTCAAAAGTACTTCAACTTAATCAAGTTTCATAATTATCCGGAATGCGATATCCAAAGGTTACCCATCCAGTTTTCTCAGGATTAATTCCTGATGTTGTGTCATAATATTTGCTTCTCTTGTTGGAAAGATATGAACAAGAATCATTCTCTTGGACAAAACATTCATGCAAAACACACACAAACAGAAAAAAAATCTCCTATTTAGCTAATTTAAGCAATTTCTCACCCTGCTACTCCTAGTCGAAAGGTCAATTATAATGCATTAATCACCAATTACAAGTTGCAAAAAAGTTTAGTATCCACAGGCCACCATTTCGTAATATTCAGGACAACATAATATGATCATATATAAATCTAACTTCCAAGGTTTAGTACTTATGCATCATCGATAACTGATAAAATCTTTGGACTTCCTTGAACCCATCTGCCCATTTCCTTCAGTCCCAATCTGAGGTAGATATCTGGGTCTACACTCTCAGAATCAAGTGCCATACTTCCCATGTCTAGATTATGCTGCAAAAGTGTAACATTGAAAAAATTCTATCAACATCAATATTGCTAGCTAAAGTGTTGTCTTTGGTAACTTCTGAAATTGGTTTGTTGCCACATTAACCAATTCCAGAGATTTGCTTCATTGCGGACTCCGTTGAGGGAGATTTATACCCTACAACAACTTCTTCGACCAGACTTTGCCTCCATTGAATATTTGTTCAATTATTTAGGTCCGATTCCCATTCATATGGTTATTAGTTGGTACTCCAAAACTTCAGCAACGCAATTTAAGTGATCAAATGATTCTCTGGTAAAGGGTTCATAAGTCTTAATAAAAAGATGGATTTGTATTGCATTCTCTCTGTGAACAAATTTCAGATGTCAAAGCCTCCCACTTCGCATTTTCCCTCAAAACAGAGAAGGCAAAGTTACGAATTTTACTTAAGTAAACTACTTGTAAAATTGATAACCATGATTTAGTTAATGTTTTTTCTTAAAAAAAGACGCAACGAAGGATTCTGCAACAAAAAACTCAATTTTAAAAGTCTTTACGTGAAGTAAAAATAACTTGATTTGAGAGGCTAATGACGTTTGACCGTAAAATTACATAACCAAGAAACAAAGCCACTAAACTAATACGAAGCGTAAGACAGGAGGAAGCTACATTCTCCATCAAATCCCAGCTGAGAGAATAGTAAACTGCTATGTAATAAACAAATACCCATAGAGCATTATAGAATAACTTACTTTAAGTTATCCTCCTTATCTCTTTAGTGAAAAAACACTGACAACATTTTTTTTTTATTGAAACTTGAAAGTCTTTCAAAGTCATAACAAAGAGTGAAAGAGAAATTATAAACTTTATTATTTATTTCTCCTACTAAAAAGTCTACAAAAATCTCTCACATAAAAAAGTATATAAAAGTCATTAATTTTTAAATATCCCATGACTTTCATAGATTTTTAAAAAGCATTGATTGAATACCTAAAACTTTTATAGATTTTATAAAAGTTTTTAAAAGTCTATATTGAATACCTCATGACTTTTATAGAGTATTTAAAAATCTATAAAAGCCTTAGTTGAATACACCCAAACTTTTTAATTTTATAAAAATCTTTAAAAGTCTATAAAAGTAATTGAATACACCCCCTTAAAAGTTTTTTAAAGTCATTACAAATACTGAGAAAGAAATTATGAAGTCTATTATTTATATCTTTGACTAAAAAGTCTATAAAAGTCTCCTATATAAAAAATCTATAAAAGTTATTAACTTTCTAAATATCCCGTAACTTTCATAGACTTTTAAAAAGTATTGATTAAATATTCTAAGACTTTTATAGACTTTTTAAAGGTATCTAAAAGTCTATATTGAATACCTCATAAGTTTTATAGAATATCTTAAAGCCTATAAAAGTCTTAATAAAATATAATTAAACTTTTTAATTTTATAAAAATCTTTAAAAATATTAATTGAATACAACTATTAAACTCGATCAAATTTCATTATTAAAATAAAAAATTTCAAAGATAGGGGAAAGTCGATAAATTAATAAAATAACATAACGGCTCAAATTTATAAAGAACCTAAACAAGTCGCGCAACACCAGCCGTCGTCTGTCTATCATCTGCTACCGCTCAACACGACCTTACACTGCCGTTTACCTCCAATCTCTAGCCGGCAGCCACTCGAGGCCAAGCCACAGCCACTCCATCGGCCAAGTGCATGTAGCCATAGACGCAAGCTCAAGTTTCTACGACCTTCTTACTTAGTTCTGCTTCAGTTTTTTTATTTTTATTTTTTATTTTATTTTCAGTTGGTACTTTTTCCCTAACAAAATATACAAGTGAGATTTTGAACTTTTAGTTGGTTTTGTGAACTTGGAAACTTTTCTTTAGTTCTGTTGCTTTGACAGATGTAAGTTGGGTCAAAAACTAAAATAGTTATGTAGTAATGGTTTTTCTATGTATATTTTGAGTAATTGGCCTTTACAAACTTGCAAAATGAAAATTATAAAATTCAAACTTCCGACTAACTGGCCTGAGTATCGCTGCGCACTCCTGGACTCAGACCAGGACCAGAAATTGGTGTAACCAACAGTGGCTCGGTTTGGTTCAGTTTGGAGGTTGCATGTTCTCTTGAACCTTCTTGTGTTGTTACCCCTGGATAATGTAGATGGTGCATTAAGATCAAATCTTCCAGCAGCCTGCTTGATGAACTACATTTTTTCCTTTAGATTGGGAAGTAGAAACAACCTTTCTCCTATAGAAGCTGTTTCATGATGATAGGAATGGATTTGACAGGAATAGACATTGTGTTACTAAGGTTTATGTGCGTAGGCAAAATAAGTTAGGAGAGCCTTAAGGTGTGAGGTGAGGTTATGATACGTGTCAAGTGTTAGTTGGTTGCTTGGGGAATTTTGTTATAGAGTTTGTT
>JANKKB010029720.1:0-28667 GCA_026225775.1 Bursera palmeri | reverse complement strand
TTTTTTTTTCCCAAAAAAGCTTGAAGAAAACCACCAAAAGTTAATGGATATCTTCATTGTGGATTGTTTTGTCCACTTTCAAAATTTGATACGTAAAATCCAAATTAAAATCCTCTCTTACAGCCCAAAAGATAAGAATAAATCAATTGCAATTTGGGTTATAAATATAGATTGTGCATCCATTTCCCACTATGTCAGATTCATTACTAAGCATAAAGCTACCCTTTTATTATTGAATTTATAACATGTATATATATATTTCTTTTAAACATATAGTGTAAATTTCAGGACTTCTTTTAAGTTTTAAAACATCTCATGCACCTTCACTTTTATTATTGAGTCATTTATTTTAGATATAATCATAAACTATCACTAAACATATGCTATAAATTCATAAAAGAATGTGCTGATCATTGAGGCCTACATGCTTGGAAAAAAATAAAAACCTAAAAACAGTAAGGTTCTGGATCAGTAGGAGGACTATATGTGCTTTCAACATAGAGTTACTTTACAAAGAGAATCTAAGTTTTACCAAGAAGCTAGAGAGAAGTTTAACTTCCAATTACTTTTGAGCTGTTATTTCAAACTAATCATTCCAAGTTGATATGAAATTTCAAGAGAAAAATCACTGTTCAATCACCACCGTGGTCATTGTACCACATATGCACGACAAAAGTATAGTGATGAACTGATGATCAGATTTTACAAAGTCACATATCAGTGTCAAACCATGCAAGTTGATTCAAAAGATTTGACTTGTGTATTGTAAGGTGGGCTTCAGCCACAGTTGTACAAGATGCAGAAGCAGGGAAACGGATGCCTTGTGATAAGTTAAAGTTCACCAAATTAATTAATCAACATAGAAACAGGCATGCACGAACACATCATGGAAGAGCTAAGCTAGCTAACCAAAACCCAGTAGCCATGGCACTAATAATGTCTCCTACCAGTTTGCCGATAAAATTTGGAGTCCTACACCTACTCCTTGCATGCTTAATGCCTTTACTCTCTATGGATAACATTGGTCTTTTGTGTTTTTTTTTAATCAACAGATTCAGCGAGTCATCATAAATTGGAATTCACCCAAGTTGGTTTGGTCCACTTTCAGCTTAATTTTGATGTAACATCCAACCATATATATTTATTAATGGTGGTACACTCTATGTTTCTCGTAATAATTTAAGAACTATGTATGGTGGCATAATTAAATGGCTTTAATTGCAAGCTAGCTAAAAAGAGTCAACATGAACTCTTGATCTGTCATTTTAATTAGGACTAACATTAAATATCTGAATGATTATGGGTGATGGAGAGTTATTGATCTCCACATGGCTTTATAATCAGTTTTCTTAAACCCCACCATGAAGTCTCGAATGATTAGCAAACAGTTCATTCCTCTTGCCTCTTCACTTCACTTTAACTCACTATTTCAAGACTTCAGACAACGTGTTATCTATCTATCGGTCAATCTCTGGTTGAATAATTGATATTAAAATGATAATATTACTGAAATAACTAAAATTAGACTCTGGAAACACCCACATGGGAGGCAGGGTAAGTACAAAAATTGCATATACAAGTGCGAGTGGACAAATGTATACATGTATTAGACAGACAGAGCTGTTGATTGAACAAATATATAAAAAGAAGTAAGGAAATAGAAGATTTTTTTTTTTTTTTTTTAAATTAGTAGAGTGTGCATGGGCATGAATGATAGTGGGAACGCTGGCATGTTTGTGGCTGGGGACATAGGCGATGTGGCTTTGCTTGGTTGCTGCTTTGCTATCCTGAACAAGGCCCAGCTAGGCCCATCAACCTGCCCTCCAACCCCAACTTATAATCTTGGAAATAATAAACAAAAATTAAAGAAAGAAACATCAAAAAGCTAAAAAGAGAAAAAGGAGCAGTTTGAGCAGCTAGGCCAAGAACTGAACCAAACCAAGGACAGCAAAGCTTCCACGGACAGAAAGTGAATTCAACTCTGTTTTCTCACTGTGAACGTGAAACTATTTAATTTATTTCAAGAAATATGATTTTTCAAACACAAATCTGTTTTTTCTTTTTTTCTAAATCAAATTTCATTAAAAGAATAAAAATGTAACATCACGTGGGCCATCTCCTCCGTTGAATATTATTATTACTATATTTGGGTAAAATATAAAGTAAATTCTAATTTGAGAAATAGAGAAGCAATAATATATGAGAAATCAAAAGAGTAGAAATCCCGTTGACGCGCGGTGAGAGGGAGCGTTGCGGTTGGGCGGGTTAAGTGGAGTGAGTGAATTGATTTCTATAATGATTACGGCGGGGACGACACAGTAACTGCCGGCCAAAACTCAAACTCTTCTCTCTTTTCTATTACTTTTTCTAATTTGCTGACTTGCTTTCTCTCATTTCATTTGCTTTCACTCTGTCTGCTTCCTCTCTGCTTTCGCAATTAATGCACCCATCTCTGTCTCTCTCTCCAGTCTCCACTGCTAATTATATATCTCTCTCCATTTGCTCCTTCTTCTGATCCTTTCCCACTTTCAAAGGTACCACTTTTTCTTCAAGTTTTCATCTTTCTTCCTTGTTTTCTCTGTTTTCATGATTCTACAGCTGATTTTCTTATCTCTGAGTGCCGAGCATTTCCGCTGTTTTGACTTCCCATTTCTCAAAGTTTTAAGTTTTTAACAAAACTGCTTTAACAAGTTGACAGCTTTGTTATGAGTGAGACTCACTGAGTTGAAGTGTTTGGTTTTGGTTTTGGCTTTGGTTTTGTTTTCTTAGTTTTGATTCTATTACGTAATGTTTACTTGATTTCTTGTGCTCTTTTTTGGTTTTCTATTCGATTTTGCTTTGACAAAATCATACCTTTCTTTCGTCTTTTTCTACTTTCCGTTTTTGCTTTTATCTGTTCTCTCAAGTGGGAAATCAGAAGTCTCCACACATTTTCTTTTTGTTGGGTTCCTTATCATCCATGGCTTTCCTTCGGAATTCACATTCTCAATTTGTTTAACTCTGCTTACTTTTCTCTTAAGAAAAAAGAAAAAAAATTGACTGTATTTTCCGTTATTTTCAGAGCATCCAAACGGAGAATCGAAGGTTTATATTTTATTTTAGGGTTTTTTGGGAGGTTGCACCTTAAGATGCTTGTTTTTTGACGCTTTGGTTTCATCTCCTTGCGAGCGTGAGCATAGAAGGTAAAAATTCTACACCCGTCTTGATATTCTGATTCTTATCTTGTATTTCTAGGTGTTGTGTCTGTCAATCTTTGTCTTGTAAGCATTGTTTGCCTTTCTATGTTAAAAGATGGAGATGGGTTGTTGAAGTTTTCATATTTAAGCATCTATATGTATATTTAAATGGGACAGGTTTCTTGTTTTCTGGTTTATCAGCTAATAAATAATGCTCCTGATTCCCTGTATATTTAATCGTAGTTTCTCAATTGAATAACTTGAAATCTCGCCGTTTGATTTGGATCAATGTGAATCCGTTCAAAGACAAAGGATTAGGACAGCCTTTAAAATATATTCTATTCCAAGGTCACATGGAATATTTTTTAAATACGCTTTGTTCTAATTGTTGAGTTCTGTTTACATGGCAGTCATTTCTGGGTTCTAAGACTTTATATGATAAACAATTCAATCAACTAGTTTCTTCTTGTTTTCTTCAGCTGCTTTTCTTATCGATCCACGTAAACTTCTATGGATTATGTTTGACCGAGATTAAAAAGATCTCCAGTTTTCTATACTTGAAGTTGTAAAGTGCCCTTGTGGTCTCTCATGTCCGGGAATCCTTTTATGGTGGACAGTCATTTGCTTGGTTGACTATTCCAACAATTACAGAATTTCATGTGAGATCTGCTCTGGCATAAGGAGCAATCTTTTGTCCCTTAACTGCAATAGATGTATTCCTTCTTGAGCTGAGAAAATGGGGGGTTGTGTTTCGAGTAGTAGCCAGAGTAATTGTAGTAGCAGAAGCAATGGAGAGACATTTTCACCCGCGTGTTTGGGGATGAGGTTTTGTGGCCATAAGAGGACTAAGAGAACCTTCTCCGATCATGTTATTACTATGCATAATTTACCATCGATACCCAACAGGGTTTTCATGAATGGCAAAAGCCGAACTTCTTGCTTATTCACACAGCAGGGTCGCAAGGGAGTAAACCAGGATGCCATGATTGTGTGGGAAGTAAGTTTTGTTCTGCTGTACTCTGGATTTAGCATTTTTCCATGTCTGTGTTTGAAGACTAATTGCTAGTTTAACTTTGAATTGCTGCAGGACTTCATGTCAGAAGACGTGACTTTCTGTGGTGTCTTTGATGGCCATGGTCCTCATGGCCATCTTGTTGCCCGCAAAGTGAGGGATGCTTTGCCGATTAAATTACTATCATTCTTGCTATCTTCACAATCAAGACAAAATGGGTCAGGTAAAGCATGTTTCAAAGGGAATTTGAAGAAATCAGATGGTGGAGATTCTGAGAAAGAAGGCTCAGCTGAGGATAAATTGAATTCATCATGGAGAGAAGCATTTCTGAAGTCATACAAGTCTATGGACAAAGAGCTAAAGTCCCATCCTAATTTGGACTGCTTCTGTAGTGGTAGCACCGCCATCACTATAGTAAGACAGGTATGTCAAGCAGTGTTCATGTACGTACTCTTCATCTTGAATGTGCTTACCTTCTTATATTTTGTGCACATTTTGTGATTTCAAGGGGTCCAATCTTTTCATGGGATATATTGGGGATTCTCGGGCAATTATGGGTTCTAAGGACAGCAATGATTCTATGGTGGCAATTCAGTTGACTGTTGATCTAAAGCCTGATTTGCCGAGTATGTCTCGTACCATCCTAAATTTTTTCCTTCTTGTGTTCATCAAACTAACTGACATAGATGTGAATTATCACAGGGGAAGCTGAGAGGATTAAACGATGTAAAGGTAGGGTGTTTGCATTGCAAGATGAGCCTGAAGTATCCAGAGTTTGGTTGCCATTTGATGATGCTCCTGGGCTTGCAATGGCTCGAGCATTTGGTGATTTTTGTTTGAAGGAGTATGGGGTGATTTCAATACCTGAATTTTCTCACCGTATAATTACAGAGCGGGATCAGTTTATTGTGCTTGCTTCAGATGGGGTAAAGTTTCTCTGATTTTTTTAACTTCTTGATTGGTGTATTTTAATTGCAAAATTATTTCTATTTTCTGGGATTAAGTGTTGGGGTAATATTAACCTTTTGGTGGATATATATAAAGCTCACTGTGACCAGAAGACATCTAATAAAGTGGCTGGACTGTCTAATAAAAGCTTAATCCAGCAAAATAATCATTAATTCCACTGCAATTATTGCTTGTATCAAACCTGTTTTTGGTCCTTCTTTTTGGTTTCCTCTGATTTACACAAGAAAAGTGACTAATATGATATTTCTTATGTGTTTCATAGCTATATAAATGTTCATTCAAATGCAAGCTTATGATTTTATATGTTGTTGCTTTTGTAAGTTTTGTACTATCGTGTAGTTGCATGTCAATAATCTTGAGTGAGGCCATAAAAAGGTTAGAGTTGGAGCCGTCACCTTAACTAATTTAAGAGGGTCAATTTTGAAGTTTGTGGATATGCCCTTTTTTTAAAGTCTTATACTGTAGCTATGGTAATGGTCAATGTATCTTGATGAATTCATTCACAAAATAAAATGGAAAACACAATTTACCTATATGGTTTCCTATGAGCAACCAAACAAGTCAATTAAAACCTTCAAGTTGAAATCTTTATCTTTGTTCCTGCAAAGTTGTTGATGGCGATGAAGACCATGTAAATATTCAACAAAATTTGAAGACATGTTATATTTTAGAGCAACCATCCAAATGCAGTAAAGCATTTTTATATGAACAAAGTTAAGGTTCTCCAAGTATTCAGGCATTCAGCAAGGCTTCAGAATAGAAGCTCCCATGGAATCCGCCCATTTAATCTTGTCTTCTCTTTTCTTGGTCAAAGGCACAAGTATTTTTATTGTTATTGGCCAAAATGCTTGGAAGAGTATACATTCCACTTACCAAGTGCTGCACAAGTACTGGCTGGAAGAGATGATTCAGTTGGTATTTTATAGTGAGTCTGCTTGAGCCTCTTGTTTTTGTCTACAAGATTTACTGTGACATGGGATAAGAGTCTTCCTTGTGGGTTTATTGTTTAAGATTTAAATGACAATTAGTACATGGAGACCTGCTTTCCTAGTTCATTTGTATTATTAGCATTTAGGTGAGTCAATAATTGGTGATCAACCTAGCTCAGTTTGGGAACTTTATTTTTATGTATTTTTTAAGGCTTTAAACTGAAAATAGTTTTACAGATCTAATTTTCTTCACATTTAATGTATTTCTGTTGTAGGTTTGGGATGTATTGAGCAATGAGGAAGTGGTTGAGATTATATCTTCAGCACCAACCCGGTCATCTGCAGCTAGAACCCTGGTAGATGCAGCTGCCCGCGAGTGGAAACTCAAATATCCAACTTCGAAGATGGATGACTGTGCAGTAGTTTGTTTATTTTTAGATGGAAAGATGGACTCGGAATCTGATAATGATGAACAAGGATTTTCTTCTGCGACCCTTCAGAGCAACCACTCTGGTAATGCAAATGAATCAGATGATGGACAGAAGTCTGAGCCATCTTTGCAAAGAAATTGTACCGTACGATCATCAGATGAAAGTGATACGTATGGAAAACTATCGGTTGAGGATGAAGGGAACGGGGAAACTGTAGCAGCTGAAGATCAGAATTGGTCAGGTTTGGAAGGTGTCACAAGGGTGAACTCTCTAGTCCAACTTCCAAGATTTTCCGAGGAAAGGCCAAATCCATAAATTTTGAGAACATTGTAGAAATGACATGGACCCTGGTAGTTTAATTGTAATATCTTTGCTTTTGAGCCTCATTAATTCCTGGAAAAGAAAAATCTTCCGGATTGGATGCTGGCACTTTGTCCAAAAGGGTTTGTGCGGTTGCCTCTGGCATTTTATTATTGTTGTATTGCACAGAAAATTTAGCGGACGGCTTTAATTAGGAGTTGGACTGTATCAGTATAATTGTATTAATATGGTTCCACACTTTATCAAGATTTTCTTTCTGGTTGAATTGGATAAGATAATTATAATGACCCTCATTAAAGAGGGTAGTTGAGGCTTCTACCATCAATTCGGAAAATAAGTGTTACTTGAAGGTTAGTGGTTTTGATATAGAATGCAGCATTATTTATTAATGTTAACTGTTAAGTGCGTTAGAAGTAATCAAACAGACATTCCCTGGCCTACAGGATACTGAAAGTCCGTCTAAACCAGTTAGTAGATGCATAGACATTGGACTTTCAGTAGATGATTTGGTTTCGAAGGCTGTCCATTATCTATGCGGTGGCATACTTATCCGTGACATATCGTTAAGTCAAAGTGATCAATTGTACCAAAACTCCATCATTTGCTTAATTTCCTGCAGGCTCCATGGGTCAACCTCTCTCTGATAGTAACGGCAGATCAGCTGGTTATGTGATGTTTCTGGATGCACTCAAATCATGAAGCCTATTTTCAATGGGTTGACTGAAATTAGGAGAAACGTAAGAACGAATTGTATAAAGCTAGCTAGCTTGCACTCTTATGACTTTATTTTTGAGTTTAACACATTTTTATTTATATCTGTAATCGAGAGAATCTAAACTTGTAATATTAATTCAAGTTGCTTTGCGGTAGATACGAGATGTGACATTACAATATTTTTTGTTCAAATAATATCCACATATTTCTCATTAAAAAAAATATATCATACGAAGTTTTCTAGACTGTCTATAACGTCCAACCACTCTTAGATATAACAAACTCTTTTGATTGTAAGTCATTTGAGCTACCAAGAGAAGGTAAAGATTGTTTGGTGGCAACATGGTAGTCTAATAAGCGGTATGCAAGACAACAAACGAGTGTAGAGAGCGAGCCGAGAGCGAGGAAAATTTTCTTCAAGCACGCAGGACATGTAAAGGAATATGAAGGCATAAAAATCGGCCACGTCTGGGGTCACTTTATTAGCCGTTGCCGATGTTGGTGAAGCAGCCTTCGGTGGACAAAATGTCTCTTAACTCACCGCTACAAGTTCACCCAACTTCCCAAAAACCTGAACTATAAGAAGAGCTCCAAACTTCGTACATTCTCCAATCAAACGCAGACTCAGCCTAGCTTTGTTAGTAATTCTTATTTAATAATGTCTTACAAAAGCGTTTCCTCTCTCCTTCCTCACGTTTTCATCGTCAGCATCCTGCTTGCACTTGCCGGGCAAGCACTGGCTGCAAGGGGCAACCCGGAAACAGCCAAGGATAATGGGGAAATGAAGCAGCCCGAGTGGCTGCATAAATCTGACCACAGCGTGCTCATTCCAGGAATTGGCAGAGTGATGGTGCCACCAGCATTTAGCGTTCCATCTTATGATCCTTACACTGGTCACAGTGGATCAGGAATAGGAACAGGAACGGGAACGGGAACAGGAACGGGCACGAGTGGAAGTCACATACCAGGAGGTGATGACACATTTGTTCCTAACCCTGGCTATGAGGTCCCAACTCCTGGAAGTGGTAGTGGTACTCCGCCTACACCAGAAGCTCATCGTTGAGTTGGTTAAGCTGTTCTTTCAATAAATGACAGTGCCATGATAGGAACTGTGTGCTAAGTAGATGTAATGTTTTTGTCTTTCATGCTACGAAACGAATAAGTGAGCTAAATTTAGGTGTTGGATGTAGCTAGCCACTGTCATGAACTGTAGTCCTTCTCAATTTGGCAATAATATTTAATGAGCATGTTCCTTCTAAGTCTTCAGTAGAATTGCCTTTATAATCTGCAGAGATGCTCCAACTGGTTGCAGATTGTTACTCATAAATGAAACATGGCCTCATTCTACACTTGCATTTAACACAACTTGCATCAAAATTATAGGGAGAGAGAAGAAGTAAATGATTTATGCTTCATTCACTACTGCAATGAAGTAGATACTAGATACATCATATATAGATGGCTACATCGATGATCTGCACGTATGATCGGATTGATCAAGCAATAATTCTTGCAGCTGCACTTTAATACTTTTTCTTAGAACTAAAATTTAATAAGATCGATGTGATACGAGAGATGCTATTAATTAAGACCTTTGCAGTAAACATAAGAGCCTGCCATGTTGAAAACAACTTACAATTATTATGAATTTGTGTAAGTAAAGCAAATTGTGTTGACAATAGTTTGGATTAATAAAAGACTATAAATGAATCATATCTTCATAGTAATATTTAATTTCATGATTGAATGAGACAGAGACCCTTGAAATTTGTGTGCCACTTAAGTGAATATTAACTTATCCAACCACAAAACACTTGTCAATTCTATTTAAATTTTTTCAAAAATGTTGCTTGCCAAATGCCGACCTCCCATTTCGTTTTAAAGTAAAAGATAAAATTGTGACAAAAAACAAATAAAACATGGAGAGATGCTGAACAGAAGGATGGTTTGCATTTAGATTTAGCTTTCCATGGTAGCCACCATTGAGTCCACTTTCGGCTTTCATCTTTAAACTTTTGGGTCCTCTTTCACACATAATTTTCTTCTTCTTGTTTTTTTTTGGCCATTTATTCCTCACTAAATTCTTGTTTTTAAATATATTTACTAATCTCTGCTATTATTCTATTACGATTTTATATGTTTTCTTAAACTAGAAAATGGGTTAAGTCTCTCGTTGTGAATTAGAAGAAACACATTATCATCAGTCGAAAACTCGAAGGTGTCTTGAAGTTCATAAATGCTGCTATCTGGCATCTCATTAATGCTTTTATCTGTCTCCTTCCACTTGTATGCATATCATTTTCTCTCGTTTTCATGACACCGAAGCTAGCTAACCAGCCAGTAGTAAAATCATATATAATTTTTGTTTTTGCTTTCCTTTCGTAAGAGACAATTCACTCATCATCATCATCAGTAGCTAAAACTCATCTACAATAGCACTCTGATTTACTTCATTTCTCAGTATGGTTTGTTTTCCTTTAAGACAGAAATATCATCATCAATTAAAGACAATATTTTAAAGTCATAACCATACAAAATCTCTGAGATTTCATTCCAAAAATCTAATCTAATCCATACATGGGAAAGAAAGATAGAAAGGCGATCTGAAAAAAAAAATTACATTTAAAATTTTTTTAATACAAAGGTTCTGTAACGTCAAGAAAAATATTGTCACTACGCTTTTTGGCAGCGCCATCATCCTCTAAACACTCGAATATCTGTCCATTAAGGGTCATGTGTTTATCTCAGCAATTCCCTTTGGACTAAGATATCCTAAATCTAAATGGCAGAACCTTAATCCGATCAGGCCATCACCTGAGAATTGAGATGCCTTGAAACTTTGACTCCTGATATACACGCCTAGACATCTTGCAAAGCATATCCTGCAGAAAAGAGTAAAGAGTCCTGGTAAGTAAAGTACCAAATTACCAATACATGACAAAGAAACAAAAGAGCAGTAATATAGATAGAAAATGAAATTTTAGGGGAAAAAAAAAAGCATAAATCGATTGACATCATTTATCAATATTTCCATATACACCATCAACCCATATTAATATGCCTCTTTTGATCCTCAAAATCTACCGGAACCTTTAACTCATAACCAACAACAGGAGAAAAAGAAAAAGGGTCCATGAGAAGTGAGAGTCAAATATTATTTAGAACATACTCTCCAATCTGATCACTTGAAAGGATTTGCCATTCGAGGTTAAGAATGCATCACATTCAAGTAATTACAACATCAATGCTACGCATAGGTGGTTTTGTCATAAATGAACATTTATAATATAATGAACCTCATAACAAATCCACCAACCACAGATCGTTCGCATTCAAACCACTCACTTTACGAATTATCCCAGGCAACCAAGATCCTAAAAAATCATTATCCCTTAAAATGGATCAGGTCATTATTTTCAGTTCATTTTCCATGCAAAAAGGACAACATAATATCTCATATGATATGTTTGAAAACTATTTTTCTGATATTGATTAAAAAAAATTTCTATCTGGAAAGCACGTGGATACCAAAACCATGATCTGTTGATGGCTATCCCATCATTGTAATTACTTAAAAAATATCTTGTGACAATCATATCTCACCATCATTGACCATTATAATCAAATCACCAGAAAAAGATTAATTAAAGAATCTTTAAAGTTATTAATACCAAGCAGAAAGTCTCCCTATTCACAATCAAGAATTAGGATCTTATACTCGGTCTAATTTCACCTCGGCTTCTAAAGATCTGATAACACGTGAACTTTAACATATGAATTATTAAAATTTAACTCGGAATACACAATACGATCCTAGCATTAATATTTATAAAGGGATTTTCACAGAAATAAATTTCAGATCAACATACATATATATAGATAACTACAAAGGACGAAAGTTCGAAGATTTATTTGTTCTGTGCAACAAAAATGCAATTTTTATGGATCGAATGTAAATCAGGTCCAAACGCAAATCCAAAAAAGAAAAGAAAAGTGTAGGGTCTGAAGATTGACCTGATTTAAAGGAGAGATGGAAATCAGAAACCGAGAATCTTGAGGACGATGAAACAGAGAAATCCAAGAAAGATGCAGAGGAAAAGATAATCAACGAAAACGAAGAACTTGGTGGAGCCATGATTCCGCTTGATGATGCTCTTGCTCTTGTCGTCTTTTGGTTCGTCAATTGCTGCCAGTTCTACCATTGTATTCCTATCAAACCAAAAAAAGAAATGGATCTTGGAGGCTGCTAGGGCTTCACTTGACTTGTTAAGAATTTGGGGATCTAGGAGCTGTTACCGACCGTTACATTATTCCTCTTTCTGGTCGTTTTTGTCCCGCGCGATTTGTTGATCTAGAAATTCTCGTGAAGTCCAGCTGGAAACTGAAACCACGGCCCAGGCCCATATCATAATTTTATTATTTTTGAATAATTTAAAAATAATCAAAATTAAGGAAATAACTTAAAAGTAACCTTGATTTAGATGTCATAATTAGATAAAACGATGAGACCGAAACACTAAATACTGACAGCTCGAAAATCTAAAGAGAGTTTTTGTAGGAATATCCAAAGCAAAAAACTATTAATATATCAATTTATAGTCATGATATTTAAACTTTTAAAAAACATAATCATTTGTTAAATCATCCTCTTAATTTTGATTATTATTTTTAATTATACCTTAATAATTCTTAATAATTTTATTTTATTTTAAATTAGTTAAAAATCTCTAATTTACTCTTTTTTAATATTATTATTATTTTAAATTCTTATCATATTTTGTCAAAAAGCTTTCCCAGTGACTACTATAAGTGAGGTTGTAAATGAAAATTAAAATAGTAAATAATTCATACATAAATTGATAAAATGTACCCCTCAAGTCTTCAACCATATTTCCTACCATTAATTTAATGATGTGAGGATGGGTTTGAAGCCTTAAAGAGAGAACCAAATGTAAAAATCTATAGAGCTGAGAATAAAATAAATTCTCGGGATCATGAAATACAGATTTTTTTGTACTGCACATATATTGATTTGCATGACTTGATACAAAACTCTCTCTCTACACATATGAAGGTAAAGAAAATAAATGAGGAAAAAAAAAAAAAAAACTGCATACACTACTGTATAACATATCCGTACAAATTCCAGTAGAGATTTGACTATAATTTGATCTTCATAACGTCCATGTAGATATCCCCACTGACATTCTTGGCTTTTTACAGAAAAGGATAGCATGTTCGATCACTTGAGATGGCTATTCTAACATCCTTCTTAAAGAAACGTGAATCAATAACATTTATTCCTGTAAAAGCAGCATCAAATTAGAATTACATTAGCATTTTATGTACTTAAGATGGTCTACGGAATAAGGGTCGTTCAGGAAATTCAAATATGGAACCAAATATCCCCCCTCCCAAAATTTAACTTCCGCAGTGGTCTAGGATTCTATCTATCACTAACCAAATAACCTAAGCAGGCACTACCGCTATCCTTTAGTTACGTTCAGGCAACAGAGAGCTCTCCGAAGACATTGAATATTCAACGTCATACCCAAACAGGCACCAGGTAGGGAAGCAGTTAAGCTATACCTCGAGATTGCTTGATGAAGAACCAGAGTTTACTTCAGAAGATGCCTCAGATATTCGTGCTTCCGATTTCTCATTTGAGTAACTTCAAAAGAATAAGAATTACCCATTGTTAGAGAGAAAATCTGCTATGTGATTTTGAAATCTTCAAAATTTAACATGCATATTTTAACATATTGAAGATAAAAGAAAAAAAAAATTATCGCCAAAAGAACTGCAAATGATCTCCTCATCATATGCTTGTCAACCTAAAGAAAACTAAGCAAGAAACAAATTGCACCTACAGCAGCAAGCGTAACCTTCAAAATGATAAAGTTCATACAATGTTGCAGCAGAAACACAAAATAAACACAGATAGCTAACCCTATAAAATATAGCACAGAACGGATGAACATTGAAAAACCAAATAGGATTCTTCCGACGTTTCAGCATTTTATTCTTATATTAATCTGTTCAACAGCAGAAGTGCAGATCACAAGACAAATGCAGAGAAGAAAATAGAAGATTGGATAATACTGTCACAAATCATCATCTAGATCAATTGTCAAGAAACTCTGCAGCAACTAATTGAAGAACTATAACTTAACACTTGGAAAAGTCCTCTAAATTTCTAGATATGTGAAAATAGAAATGTTAGCTGCTTACGTTGAAAGTATTGTAACCCAGATGAGCTCTATACAGTCCACCCAAAGAAGCCTTTGCTCCACAGGGATGACACCATAAGTAATCAGATGTGCAAATGGCCAAAGCTTCCATCCTGCCTGTCAAGCAAAGGGAATTAGAACATATGTCACAGCTTCAATGATATTCAGTTAGAAACTTAATATTAAGCTTAAACTTAAAAACAGAAAAAAAAGAAGCAATAAGCAATAAAGGCTGAACTGTAGCCTCATTACCATTCAGTAGGCCCTCCACCATAGATTAGCCTGGAGAATGGTGTTCTTTTATATTAAACTTGTCTCTTAACTCCAGGATTTGTATTTTATTAAATCAGACCAAAACAAAGATTTTCATCCATGATGCAGCACTCTAGGTTTTATGGTTACCATTAAAAGTGTTAGAAATTGCCTAGCCGGAAAAGAGAAAGGAAAGAGAAGGGTTAGAAAGCAACAATAGCGGGTTAGAAAGCAACAATATTAATGTAGGGTCAGAGACAATTTGATGTTTCTTCATTCTTGTTGGTCTAATTAGAGTGTAATTTTTTTTTTGCTCAAGCCCTTTCATTTCTTATTGTAGGGTTCATCAAGTGAGAAGATGAGAGGTTAACATATTTCAAAATGTTAATAGATAAAACTCCCATCAGACCTTATTCAAAGTTCTCTTGTTCTAGAAATTCAATCCTGCAACCTACCATCGGGAAGCAGTAAGATATTTTTTGATAATTTCAAATGATTTGACCTACTGATAATTTTAGGTTATTCTCCCTTTTTGCCAATCATTGAGGAGAAACAACTCGCAAAGAACAAGAATCAAGTCTCACAATTTTACACGCAATGGAGTATTGAACTATTCTCGGACTGATAGGTCTTAAACTCGTACTAAATATGAATCCAGCAGATCCATGACTGCTATTTCAAACACCACAACCTCTAGGCTTAAGGCATTTTGAAGACATGCAAACTTGTGTATGAGAAAATTTATAAGAGCTTCTTACCGTCAGCATGGGCCAAAATGTTGCCTTCAGTTCCTTAGAAATATTGGCAGGGGATTCCAAACGCAAGAACCCTAAAACCACATAATAGATGCTATTCCATACTGCCGCCCAAACTGTTTGGTCAAATGCAACTTTGGCCGGGACCACCCACCAATCTTCGAAAGGAAAAAGTGCCTAAAAAACAAAAGTTAAAGATTTCTGCCATCCACAAAACACCAACATGGCAACATATAAGCCAAAATAAACAAAATATGAATAAAAATTATCACCTCACAAAATTGGTAATAATAATGAGATAGGGATCCATGAAGAGTAAATCCAACAAGGCCTGATCTGAACATGCGTTTCAGGTCAAAGTCAAAAAGCGGCTTCCCTTCATAACACTGCATGTTTTAGAAGGATAAAACAAAAGCATTAAAAAAAAAAAAAAAAAAAAGAATCATTGCCAATTAAACCAATAAGAAAAAGTGGAAAAGTAAAAGAAAGTCTCACTTGCGCAATCCAATCTCCCAAAGAGTAGACAATCCCGCTTATTGCCATTTTTGCTAAAACGGGGTTTGCTTTGAGAGCTTCTTCATATGCAACCCAATTGTGTTCAGGTGCATATCTTAGAATCTCATAGAGGGTCCATCCCTGATAAATTTCAAACCAAAGGAAATAAGTGCTGATTCCTGACCAGCTACACATAGTAACTAAAGTAATAAAGTTCTGTTCTGATAATGGGACAATAGCAAATAAACCAATTTCAATCTAATTCTTCTTCTTATGATCCATTCTTCTAATATAACGCAGTTACCTAATCTTAAAAGGGGAGAAAATTATCTAATAATATCTCTCCACTTAAATTTAGGGGAAATTTCCTTTCTAAATGAAAGAAGTTCTAATAGTTTATCAAGTATGCAACTTCAGAACAAGGAAAGCCCTCTTCTCAGAGTTAAGAATCCTAATTAATCAGTCAGCTAGAGTACTGGAAAAATCAAATTCAGATTATCTGATCCAAAGAGATAAAAGTGCAAATTTGACCCGGAAAACCTCAACCTAACAAATACCCATCTCAAAACTCGCGACGACAATGACCATAATCAATTGCAAACAATCTGAAAACCACATCCCTCAAAACATCAACAAGGTAATCCTAAGCAAAGAAGTGAGATCACTCACATGCCAGTAATCATGATCAATAGTCAGCAACCTAGTGATAGCAACAGTACCAGCACCAAGAACAATAGTAGCATTAATTGCTCTACTCAGCAGCCGATCGTTTACATCAACTTCGCCTCCTTTCTCCTCCTCCTCGGAAGAAGTAACCTTGAAATCTTTCGACCCACTAACCAAAAAATTCTCATCTTTGTCTTTGAATTGTATATTCTTCAGTGGAGCCACTTCTTTGTCCTCTGTGACAGACCCTATCACCCAGCTCCTTCGTTCCTTTGTAGTTCTGAGGCTTGAAATGTTTGACAATCTGGGTTTGATAGAGAACTGAATGGAAAAGAAGCTTATTTGAGGGAATATTTTGATTGGTTTCATGGTGAGCGGAGAGAGTCTATGAGTTGTGACGGTGTTGAGCGTTGCCATGTTTTGTTCAATGCGGAGAAGAAGAGTGTCGTGACTCGGGGCTTCGTGTGTAAAGTGTTTTTGTCATGCAAGAAAGCAAGGTGAAGTTTTGGCGCTAGAAATTTGCCACGTTGCCGAGAAAAATCTAGCGATTGCTATGCACTTTTTGTGTCTGCGTCAACACTCCACATCGGATTGAAGTAAGCAACACATTGGTTGCGGATAATTGAAATGAAACCGGGTACAATCACATTTACACCCCCTATGTTTTTGTCACACCCCCCCTTAAAATTAACTTTTTTGGAGCTGGGGAAAATAAAAGCCCTTATTATTTGTAGAGATGGCAAAAGGCCAGGCCAAGCCTAGGCCGGCTTGGCATGGCCCATTTCTTGGCCTGGTCTGGTCNAATTAACTTTTTTGGAGCTGGGGAAAATAAAAGCCTTTATTATTTGTAGAGATGGCAAAAGGCCAGGCCAAGCCTAGGCCGGCTTGGCATGGCCCATTTTTTGGCCTGGTCTGGTCTGGCCTATATGCCAGGCCTGGCCTAAGGCTCGGCCTAAGGTAGGCCAGGCTCAGGCCTGTAGGCCGGCCTAGCCTGGCCCGTTATTGTACAAATCTTAATTTTTTATTTTTATAGATTAAAAAATAATTTAAAAATAATTTAAAATTTATTAAATAATGAACAGTAACAGACCTGGTAGTCCTGGTCCAAATAGTGTAGGCCTTGGGCCAGACCCAGGCCTTCAAATTTTTTACAAGGCCTGACCCGGCCTGGCCTGGCACTATTTTGGCCTGGCCCATAGGCCTGCCAGGCCTACCCAAAATAGGCCGGGTCCGGCTTGACCCGGCCTTTTGCCATCTCTAATTTGTAAGTAAATTTATTATTTCTTTGATCCTACGAATACTTTTACAACTCAATATCATTTTTAAGTCATTAGTAAAAAAATTTAGCTACCTTAGTTATAAATATAACATCTAAAAACAATCCCCAACTCTAACAAATCATATTTATAAGCCTAATATTTACTAACAAAATCTATTATTTCTTTAATCTTATTATTGCTTTTAGAAATCAACATCATTATTAAGTTATTAGTCACAAATTTTAGTTATCTTAAACAAAGTCAGCGCTAAAAATTGACGATTTTAGAACTACCACATGTCGATGCTCATTATTCCCACCATCCTCAACTTTAAGAGTTGACTTTTTTGGATCTTGCTATACATAAATCACTATTATTTCTCAACAAAATTTATTATTTCTTCATTCCTACCATAGCTCTGCAACTTAGTTTGATTTTTAAGTAATTAATCACAAAATTTAGCAATCTTAAAAAAAGTAGAACATACAAAAACTATCATAAGTCTAAAAATGTCATCTAAAAATTGGTTCTTTTAGAGCTTATCATACATAAAAAGCTTCTATTTTTCAACAAAATCTATTATTTCTTCAATCATACCATAGCTTTTACAATACAACTTCATTTTTAAGTGATTTGGCACAAAATTTAGCCATTTTAGATAATGTATAACCTAAAAAAGTCATCGCTAATTCTAAAAATCAGTTCTTTATTTAGAGATAATCATATATAAAAAGTTAGTACAAAATCTATTATTTCTTCAATCGTATAATATATTTTACACCTTAGCATTATTTTAAAGTCATTAGTCACAAAATTTAGTCATGCTAAGCAAATTGTAGCCTCTAAAGACCGCCGATAACTCTAAAAATTGGCTTATTTAGTGTTGGCTATACATAAAAGTCTAGTATTTCCTATCAAAAACTATTATTTTTTCAATCCTATGATTGCTTCTAAAACTCAAAATAATTTTTAAGTCATTAGTCACAAAATTTAGTGATATTAAACAAGTATAACCTCTAAAAACCATTACCAACTCTAAAAATTAGTTTTTTTTAGAGCTAGCCATTTATAAAAAGGATACTATTTCCTAACAACATCTATTATTTCTTCAATCTTATAACATATTCTACAACTAATCTTCATTTTTAAGTCATTGGTTAAAAAATTTAACCAACTTAGACAAAGGATAGCCCATATAAACCATTCCCAGCTCTAAAGGCTATTGTTTCCTAACAAAATTGATTATTTCTTCACTCCTAGATAGCTTTTACAATTCATTTTATACACGCATGGTAAGCATTGAGGACAATGAAAATGAAACTCATTAAATGAAGAAGACGACCCCCAAAAAAAAGGACATTATAATAAATCTAACTTTCTGGCAATCCAATAACGTAAACTAATCAAATATTTCTAAAATAACTAACACGAACTCAGACATAACGAAAATATCTTGATGGGAAAAAAAGGTCCCACCGAGATTTGAACTCGGGTTACTGGATTCAGAGTCCAATGTCCTGACCACTAGACCATGGGACCTCTCTGATCAGTATTTCTGAAAATAAAAATTTATTGAGTAATAAAGAATGCCTTCTTTAACGTTCTCAGGAGTCGGGACCCCAAAAACCCTCATGAGAAGAGCCCTGTTGAGACCTTTCTCTGCAACCCTTCTCCAATCTCCACTCAAGTTACCGCCTTTCAATTCGCTCAACAATGGTGGTTCACTACCAGACCTCTCCAAATTTTGTCTCAGACCGAGTTTCACGCCAAATCCCAGGTGGGTGTTCACCAACTCTCTTCCTCCTCCAGAATGGATAGAGCCATTCAATGATGTTTCTGGCTTGGTCTCAAGCCCTCAAAACTTAACTCCATCTCCATGGGTAAGCCAAATTCTCAACCTTTTAGATGGTTCTAGCAATATGGAAGCAAATTTAGATTCTTTTTGTCACAAATTCTTGATTAAGTTGTCACCAAACTTTGTATCATTTATTTTGAGAAGTAGTGATCTTAGTGAAAGACCTGATGTTGCTTTGAGGTTTTTTACTTGGGCTAGCAAGCAGAAGAAGTATGCTCATAGGCTTGACTGTTATGTTTCTTTGATTGATTGTTTAGCTTCGTCCAGTGATTTGGACAGAGTCAGATTAGTATTTAGTGAATTTAAGGAAAAAGGATTTTTTATGACGGTTTCGGGTGCAAATTCTTTTATTAAGAGCTTTGGTGGGCTGGGAATGGTGGATGAGTTATTGTGGGTGTGGCGAAGAATGAAAGAGAATGGGATCGAGCCAAGTCTATACACTTATAACTTTTTGGTGAATGGATTGGTGAGTTCCATGTTTATTGAATCGGCTGAGCTAGTTTTTGAGGTTATGGAGAACGGGAAAATTAGACCTGATACTGTGACTTATAATACAATGATTAAAGGTTATTGTAAGGTGGGAAAAACTCAGAAGGCATTGGAGTTGTTTAAGGCTATGGAGGTGAGAAATGTGGAGCCGGATAAGATTACTTATATGACACTGATGCAAGCATGTTATTCAGAGGAGGATTTTGCTTCCTGTTTGGGTTTATATCATGAAATGGAAGAAAAGGGAATTGAAATTCCTCCCCATGCCTATAGTTTAGTGATTGGAGGGCTTTGTAAAGAAGGAAAATGTATGGAAGGATATACCGTTTTCGAGAGTATGATTAGAAGGGGATGCAAACCGAACCTGGCTAACTATACAGCTCTGATAGACTCATATGCAAAAAGAGGTAGTATGAACGATGCGATAAATCTCTTTCAGAGGAT
Organism: Bursera palmeri; assembly: GCA_026225775.1. Lineage (NCBI taxonomy): Eukaryota > Viridiplantae > Streptophyta > Magnoliopsida > Sapindales > Burseraceae > Bursera > Bursera palmeri. The sequence continues at coordinate 8,670 of JANKKB010029720.1, read as the reverse complement.
GAAAAACGAGGGGCTTGAACCAGATGAGGTTACTTATGGGGTTATTGTTAGTGGTTTGTGTAAGAATGGGAGATTGGAGGAAGCCATTGAGTATTTTGAGTTCTGTAGAAAGAATGGTGTGGCAATTAATGCTATGTTTTATTCTAGTCTCATTGATGGTCTAGGGAAGGCTGGGAGGGTGGACGAAGCTGAAGAACTTTTCGAACAGATGGTTGAGAAGGGATGCCCACAGGATTCATATTGCTATAATACCCTTATTGATGCTCTTGCTAAGTGTGGAAAGATTGATGAAGCTTTCGCACTCTTTAAGAGAATGGAAGATGAAGGATGTGATCAGACAGTTTATACATACACAATACTCATCAGTGGACTGTTCAGGGAACACAGAAATGAGGAGGCACTAAAGCTGTGGGATATGATGATTGATAAGGGTATCACACCAACTGCAGCTTCTTTCAGGGCTCTTTCAATCGGCCTTTGTCTCTGTGGCAAGGTAGCCAGGGCTTGTAAGATTTTGGATGATTTGGCACCAATGGGTGTCATTCCCGAGACAGCTTTTGAAGATATGATCAGTGCCTTGTGCAACGCAGGTCGTGTCAAGGAGGCTTGCAAGTTGGCTGATGGAATTGTTGATAGGGGTAGAGATATACCGGGAAGAATTCGTACAATTCTAATCAATGCTCTAAGAAAAGCAGGCAATGCAGATTTGGCAATAAAGTTGATGCACAGTAAGATTGGTATAGGATATGATAGGATGGGTAGCATTAAAAGACGAGTTAAATTCAGAAATCTTGTTGAAAGTTGAGTGTTAAATTAATTTTTAGGCCGTGTAATTGTATACTACATTTCTGTTGGCTATGTAGTCAAGCTAGTCTCATATTGCCATGGAATGTTGCAGAACCTATGTATTTTTCCGTTCACCATTGTACTAAATGTGGATCTAATTAGCAAATAAACTCTTACATTAGTGGCCTGAAACCTGAGTAACCTCTACCTGTTGGTTGGTTTAATTAGATTGGCAGAAAAGCCTATCATTTGGCTCTGGCTGCTTGGAACTTCCTTGTATCATGTTGCATTTAAGCGTGGTTTTTTTATAACATACCAGGTATGGTTTTGGTCTCCATCTTATTTAAATTAAACAATTATTCAACTGCATATATGTAACGAAGGTAACTACAATTAATGTTCTACATGCTATTTGCATATGTTTTAGATGCCTTTTCTATCGGGTCTACCCTATCTTGTGTCCTTTAAAAATGCAGTTCTATATTGTAAAGAGCTTGTTAAGAGCTCAAGGATGTATCTAACCCAAAAATATTCACGGATTGTAGGCTTGTTATTTTCAGTGGAAGTACAGGTCACAAACAACTTCGTTAAGTTGCTGAAATGTGAAAATCCTTGGATTTTATCAGGAAAAAACTTGCTGCATTTTGTCATCTTATTTGAATTCTTTAGAATAACATTAAGAAGTAGTGGTAAATCAATTCCTATCATTAGAGCAACAGAAGCTTCGTCTCTTCTAGGAAGTCTTAAGAGTAGTAAAGGTAAACAAATTAAACAAAAATAAGATAAACTTTGCTAGAGAAGCTTATTTTAAGCTCGAGGTCAAATGGATATACAACTTACTTTGAATTGTTTAAACTTTGGTTGGTGTTAGTCCTGAAGTTTTACTTTGGGTTGGTTCGATAAAGAGGATATTCGGTTTGAAGAAAGGAAAGAGTGGAGGAGGAAAAAATAGAGAAAGTTAAGAGTGTTCAGATCGAAAAATTTTCTTACTGTGACTTATCCTTTTCCTTTCACCCAATTTTTCCTTTCCTCCCATCTTTCCTTTCTTGAAACCGAACGGCCGCTTACTGTAACTTTGACTTCCCACTTTTTAATTAACTACTTGTGACCAATCAATTTGAGCTTCAACGGTTTCATGTCTGCCATGACTTCTTATCCAAACTGTCCCCAGGATTCTGGTGGTGGCTTGTTGCTTTGTTCTGTTTAACAAATTTAGGCCTGTAGAGTAGAGATGACAATTAACCAGGCCCGACCGAACCCAATTTTGGCTTGGTTTGGCCTGGCCTGCCAGCTATAATACAGGCTGGATCAAAGCCTGAACCAAAGGTGGGTCAAACCCAAGCCAATGTTTGAGGTCTGTAGGCCCAACCAGCTTTATCTTTTAAATTAAAAAAATTATAAATTTAAAATTAATTTATTTTTTTAAAATAAAATAGTATATGGGTCGGACCTGCTTGGCGTGGCCTAAATAGTAATTGGTCCAAGGCCAAGCTCAGGCTTTAAGTTTTGACTATAAGTTTTGGCTCAGTCTAACACTTTTTCAGCCTGACCTAGGCTGGCCCAAAAGGCCGGAAGGCCTGACCAAAGTAGGTCGAACCCTACCTTTTGTCATCACTACCGCAGAGTATGCACTTTTAGGAATAAGAGAAGATACATTCACCATAGAAATTGTGTTCAATTTAATGCTTTTGCTTACTGACTCAATGGGCTGTAAAATTCAACCTCGAGTAATAAGAAAGTCCTATAATTACGAAAGGTCACACGTAGTTAGTTGATGAATTATAATTTTTTTTAGCCTCATCCTTGTATGCCGTAGAAGGCAACTTCACTATGCCGTCCAGCATAAACCAACTTTTAGTCTGCTTATGAATGTTGGGAATTAATGATAAATAGCTAGATTAGGAGGCGCTAAGAAAAAATAGTGTACCCCAATAATTTTTGGATATTTCTATCTAACCTCACCTAAATGCTAAAAATACTCCACTACATATATATTAGCTTACTCTACTCTCCCCTTAAGAGCCTCTCATCCATCCCTAGTAAACATTTTCAACCTCTCAATTAGATCACCGTATACAATAAAAAACAAACACAACTTTGAAGATCAAATTTGAGTTTACTGTATTGGAGAGAAGAGAGAAGTAATATATCACTCTTCATTGTCTTTTTACTCCATTTTCGATGGAAAGTATTTCATTAGAATTATTGGTTACCTTAGATTATGCATTAATCTTAAAAAAACTAAAAGACAGATGTTTTGTAGTCAGATTGTAGTTAAACTTATCGTTTGAATGAAATCTGACTATAAAAAGATGAGCTATGAATCTAGATATATTAGGTCTGTTAATGATAGAGATAACGGATTAAAGGGTTAATAGGAGAGTTAACAGGTTAACGGGTGAGTTAACAAGTTAACGGGTATAGTTAAGGTATTAATGGATAATAATGATGAGAAAATTTTAACGAGCTAACGGTTAGAGTTACAAGTTTAACGAGTAACAAATTTTAACTAAAAAATGAGAAAATTGAGAAGAGAGTGAGAGGAAAGAAAAACATATAAGAGTATTTTTGGCATTTAATTGGGATATGCTATTTTTTCTTAGCGCCCCCTAATCTGACTATTTATCCTTAATTCCTATTAATCTTTAACGGATGCATTAACTTGTTAGGCACCTTTGTGCTGTATACCCGTAACGTCGACAACTTGCAGCAATCTTGGACAGTAAAGGTGCTGTATACCCGTATCGTCGACAACTTGCAGCAATCTTGGACAGTTGTTTGTTGTAACTTGTGACTGTACTATTACATAATTGCGTTTTTTCTTTTTGTTTTTGGCAGTCCTGGATACGATTGCGAATGGTCACATGCTGTATAATGGATTTCAGTTATGTAGGGCAAAAGACATCTCTATTCTGTACGAAATAGTGACAAGCTGGACCATAAGAATTAGGAAACAGAGGAATATGATGCTCTAAGTTTTGTGCAAATGAACAAGCAGAAAAAGAAGAAGAAAAAAAGAAAAAAATCGCTGTTGTTTTGAGGCAAGATAGGATCGGTATTGGGGTTGCAGGCACAAATGTAAAAACTAATGGAGTTTGGTATTTAGTTACAAGTTATGAGCTTTATTGGGTTTTAGGACCTTCATGGCTCCAACAGATAATGGCCCAGGCTCATATCTCGGCACTAGAGCTCCCTCTTTTTTTTTGTTTTTTTGTACGTCATTTTCAATGGAAGTAAAAGATTGCCTTCAAGTTCACTTTAAAAGCAAGAAGTTGGTTGATGTTCTGTAAATTCAAGACTTTGTATGATGGAGAAATGGTCCTCTACAAAAGGGCTATTCCATTTGTTTTTGTAGAGAAATAATAATAATAAGAGGTGGGGCCGTCTTGTTCCCGAACCTTGTGCCGTTGTTTTCTTTAATCATGCAGAGTATCCATCTTTCAAAGCCAAGGGGGCCCAAGGCTCATCTAATTTTCCGTCGAATTTGAATGAGGCATGTAATATCAATTTCCCAAGAGAGGAGATCCTGGAAAATCCCCATATTTCACCATCAGGCGTGTAAAATGCCGCTTGTTTCTTGCCTTTCTAGACAATTGCACGTCCCATGCAATTGTCGATCAGTCACTCTCAAAATGATCAAATGAGCTCTCAACCAACCACAGTACCTAACTGTCTCGATATGGATAACTCCTGCATTCATTCGTTATTAAAATTTGTCCTAGGACCCCTCTTTAGCTCCAAGTTTACATTGCAGACGTTATTTACCTCTTTAATTGGGACTTCACTGTATATCAGTCTGCAATTTACCTGCCTTTGGTATGTTGGGTATCTTAATTTTGCTACAATCAATCATTGACATAACTATTCTTTTTGTTAGATCTTGTAGTTCGTTTCTTCATTTAACTTGGACTTCTTCAAAAGGTAGGAAAAGCATAAAGAAATATAAAATTAGAGTTATATAAAGTCTTATTTCTATTAAGAATAAAAAATCTTCACATTAATCTAAATTTATATATTTGAGTTGAAAATAAGCTCTAATTATAAGAAATGGATAGATGTAAAGGATTAATCAATATAACTTCCCTTATACGGATGTAAAAAAAGTGATAAAAGAGATGCTTAAACAATAACGAACATATAAAACGAGAAATGATTTAGGTTTGAATATTAAGTTTAGTATTTATTCTTTTGTATACTTGTATTTATATGAATTTATTTCTCAAAGGTGAAATATAGAAAGGTAATTTCAAACCATATTAAATTTGGTCTTAATTTGAATTATTATTTACATATTATTTATCTCAATTGGTTATTTGCTTCCGCGCAATTCTCTACAATTGCAACAAACTGCATAAGTCTTTCCTTATCTTGCTTTGATGTTGCTAACATATATCATTTCCAGGCAACAAAAGCCACATCACCCTTCTTTCTTGGAAGAAAGGAACCCACGACGCAGATCATACAAAACAATCAATTTGGTTGCGATGTCACTGTAACATTAACCAACTAATTCAGCTCGCAACTTGCACAATAATTGGTCTCTGCTAATAAATTGATGTGTTGTGAAATTGATTTGCTGTAAGGTTAGTTGACTCTTTGAAGTGGCCCCCTGCTCGAATAAACGCTGCTATATATAACGTTCGCCAGTTCTCTATGCGTTAACTCTGGTTATGCTGGGCAATTCTAATGCCAATTGCATTTGTAATTCTCTTTCAGGGTTTCATTTCAAGTCCAAAAAATTTAAAATGTGGGGACTATGCCCTTTCTGCGCTGGATAACGATTAGTCATTATCAAATTGATGGTTTAGCTAGGTTGGAAGCATTTCTCAAGCAAGAACGACATATGGATCTGTCAAATTTCTCGAGCCTTGGAGAGCACCATATGGATGAAGTCTTTTAATTCCTGTCACTAGACAACTGATAAATCGTCTGTTTGTACTTCAATTCCAAGGGACCAGGTCCCGGGGAATCGTCCGTTTGTGCTTCAATAGCAAGGGACCTGGTCCCGGGGAAGGATTAAATAATTGCATCAGATAGTAAATGCTTTAACTTTTAAGTGATTTAAGTATAGCAATTGCAATCTTATAGTCTGCCTAACATTAATAATTTTCTATTCAAAACTCCATTACAATAATCGTTCATTTCCTGTAACAATATAAGTACCTCTTTTCATAAACCAACTACAATCCAGTCCCTGAACACATCAGAACTGAAGTTCCAAGTAATTAACATTGATTTTCTTAGGTGTGCTGATCATATATACTAAACTTGCTCAGTTGTTGACAGCAGCAATGAAGGCTATAAAGCTCATACAATTGACTATTAACTTTTACCCAATTAAATTTTCCGGGCCATTCCAGGCCATAAATTGTTAGTGGTTGCTGGACAAGGAATACCTTTTAGTGGCTATTTTTTCCACTTCACAGAAGAGCCTAGAAGACAACCAAAAAAAAAAAGAGAAACAGGCAGTCAAGTAACATGACGAAATGACAGGTATCTGCTTACAGATCGTGGCCTAAGATACTGAAATCGTTTATGTGCCATTTTGTCTATCTATAGAAACTCATCCTTTGGAATATAATCAGAACCCACGTTGAGATATACAGTTAGTTGCAAGTTGAAGAGTATTTTCGTGCTCTAGAAGCTGCATATATACTTTATAGGTGGTCCTCAGCAATATCTAGATATTACAAAGATTTCGAATGGCTATTACCAACCCAGCGGATTCTTCTGCTACTGTACCAATATCAAGCCACTTCATTTTCAGTCATATCATGTCATATCATTTAGCTTTAATAGATATTTCCCGGATGTGTGTTATCAATTGACAGACATTTGGTGACAAGCAATGTTGAAATAAAAATCTTTAACTAAAGTCGAAAAATGTTAAGCTTTTGATGTCTGTGATTACATTGACTGATCACCCTTCAAACTGTTTTTGGACAATTTCGAAAGTGAAAAAGGCCCCACATAGTCTTTGAAAAAGAACCATTGTTGATTTGTTGCCCTCTACAAATAATCAGTAAAATTTATATCATTAAATTCATTATAACAAAAAAATGATTACCTAATATAAAAGTATTAATATAAACTCTTAAAAAATTATAGAAGACGATCAAAATTAAATATATAAAAAAAATGACATCAAAAGTGGACCTAAAATATTTATATAAGCTACTTATTGAAGAAAATATATTTCTTATTATAAGGTTCATATTACAATGACAATCTATCAATTATAAGTTGTCATACATATCCTCTATGTAATGAGAGAGATGTACTCTATATATATACATGTATTGTTTTGCATGGTTGATAAATAACATTATTTAGCTTAAACTTGGTGGAGCGAGCAGCTGGCTATTGCAAACTATTACTATTGAATCACTGTTTTTATTTTGTCCTTCTAAAAGAAAAAACAAGTGGTAGCCATGGTCGTCGTTTCAGTAATGTTGGTTGGCGCAAGTGGCAGGAAGTACGTGGATGTGTGCACGATGCGGAATTCGTTTTATTTCTGCTAAGCTAAGTGCTATCAAACTTGATGGTGGCCCCAGATGATAAAAGACAAAAGGAGGGAAGTAGGGCCCCAATGGTTTTCTTTCTTTATATTTTTGTGGGGGTTCATAAATCAATTAAGATCTGGTGTGCCATCCTCATTTTCGATAAGAGTATAGATTTTTTAATGTGATTCTAAGAGTGAGCAACAAGATACATACCAGTGCCTTGAAGAAACGACATTATAATAAAAATTTTATTAATTTGAGGTCATTAAATATTATATGATTACAATAATACGTGTTCAATACAAACCAAAATTTGGCCTTCTAATACCTACTTCAAAAGATTAATTCCTTATAACCATACAATTAGGAAAAAACTTGCATACAGTTGATGTACATACATCCCACCAATTATAGGGTGCGTATATTAATATGTGTTGATGTAACACCTCACAATTGGTGGAATGTATATACTACGATTATGTGTAAGTTTTTTATTTTTGTACAATTAGTGTAGGGGTAGCAGATGTGTTTTCATGGAAACAGCTTTTTCAGGTATGGCTTGTAAGATTCAAATTCTTTGGAGAGGCTGAGAAATGAGAAAACAAGAACAACATCATATGTTGGTTTTGTTTTGGTAGGCCGTGATCTTTTTTTTTTTTTCAAANGTTGGTTTTGTTTTGGTAGGCCGTGATCTTTTTTTTTTTTTTCAAAGAAGTGACAAGGGCCCAGATATGTGCACATTCTAAACAACTTCTAGGGCGTAGACACTATAGCTTCAACCACTTTTTTTTTAATAAATGTGGGTATCCAGATCAGTTTACGCGTATTATAATGATATATAATTTCAAACACAATATTATATAATTAATAAAACAATCTGTCATACAGCAAATTCAAAAGAATTTTCTTCATTAAAAGACATATATGAATATCTACTCTTAACATTTAATGAGTTTTGTAAGAAAATCACTTATTCTATGACTTCCTGCAAGAATTATGCTTTCTGAGTTGATAATCTTTGACTTATTGGCTTACATTATCTGTTCCAATTTATTATTTACCAAATTATAGCCATAAGGTGTGGATGGCGTTGTTTTATGCATCTGCCTCTAGTAGTAGGGACGTCCCCATTCTCATGTTGTCCTCTAATGTTTTCCAGCCAAAAGTTTTGGCTTAAAATAGAAGAGCTTTTGTCAAGATAGTTATCTATATTATATATCCCATGTAGGGTCCTTCTCGAAAATTTAATGTGATCCTTGTTTCTTTTACTTACAAACGGATCTTGTATAACTTTTTCATATATATATAATAGTGCATTATAAAATTATATAGATAAACATTCTACATGACCTAAAACAAAATAAATAAAAAATGATAATAT
>JANKKB010029719.1:0-29110 GCA_026225775.1 Bursera palmeri | reverse complement strand
TTCGCAATTACTGCTTCAAACAAATTTAATTAATGTGAGGAAAGAAATTTAAGATTCAAGAATCACTTTCTTCATTAAGGATCAAGTGATATTTGGCAGGGCATGAGATGTTCTTGTCTCCCACCAACTAGATGAATTGAAGCAGAAGAGAAGAATCAATTTCATAATAAATCATCCACCAAAAACTTCTATCTTTCTATCAAAATGCATTTAAAGAAGTCTCTCAAAACATTAAATTATGGTCATTAGATTCAATGTTCAGTCGATAAGTCGACTAGTCCGAAGAGAATTTAATAAATCATCCACCAAGAGACCAAGAACTTATAAATATTTTCTTCTACTTCAATTATTGTATTACATCATTGTGGACAAATATACGTCTAAAGCTCTTTTGCAGATTATTATTAAAAACATAAAAGAGACATATCATGATGTGAGAATCATATGGTAAACAAATGTAACAATAAATTCAACTTTTAACTATTTGGTAAGGTCTTTGAATCATGTATCACATATAATCAACCTTGTTCAATTGGCCAATTCATCTGGGCAGTGTTATATATTAAGATTTAGTAACTATATAAAAATGGGGTTGACTAAGTTTTAATCCCCAGATGCATCTTGTCAATTAATTGGCAATAAATTTGCACCGGTGGAAGTACTTGTAGAGAAATAGTGCAGAGAAACCTTCAATTACGCCGGTGGATACTACCAAAGAAAGTAAACTTGAGTTGAAGCAATCAGCAGCAACTCGTTCAGCAGCGTTGAAGCATGAGCTTGAAAATGCATTAGCGTATACATTTCTGCTGGTTTGGTTTGGTTTGGTTTGGTTTTGACTTGTTCAAGTGAACTCTTGGACGCTTGGGGCTTCAAAAGGAATTAATTTCGTCACTTTTTTTAGGTTATTGATGGCTTGTGAGAGCAACTTGCCCTTGCCCGCAAGGTGATGACAACAACAACAGGCCCCATGAAAGACATTGCCCTGTCATATCCTCAGCCCCACTTGGCCCTACTTATAATTAACTCTCTATTTTTGACATGATCAATTTAAGGACACATTTTGTCTGTTTTTGTTTTTTGTGTTTTGAGTTTTCTTTCTCACATCAATGGATTATACTCAGCTTAAAACAAACAATCTTGAAGAAATGAATGCTGAGAAATTAAATTAATCAAAATCGAAATAAGATAACAACAAACATGCACCAGAAGTGGTATTCTTAAAGTTTGGTTACCCAAGTATCACGAGGACAATAAATTCTCCCAGTGGTAAGTACAAGAATTAATTTAAATAATAAAAAATTGGATTTTAATTAATTAATTAATTAATTAATTAATTAATATGTGGGTGAAAAAATCATTCTCTTAATAAATAAACAACAGAGCGACAAGGAATTTATGGTCACAAGTTTGATAGTAAAGAGATAAAAGAGAGAAGTGGAAATAAAGGAAGCCAGGGTTTGTCCTTGTGCGGTTGCGAAGAAAAAGACTTTTCAATGGTGGATATGCCACCACATAGCACGTAGGCCCTCTCTTCCTGCACCGGTGGAGTGAGACATGCTTGCATTACATTCTCTTCTTTTATTATATTATTCTCTTTTCATATTACTTTTCACTTTACCCACCTACAACCTTTTATTTCTTTACTATTATTATTTTACTAATCTCCACATTTTAAGGGGTTATTAAAAAATGATCCAAATTATAAAGCCCGTTTGAAAAATGGATCAGACATTGGAAAACTTATATGACAATAACCAAAATTAATAGGCCGACAAATTAGCAGACTTTTTATGTTTTGTTTTGGTATCGGTCTCTAATACTCGATATCTCTATACATGTTAGCCTATCGACCTTTAGCGATCGATCTAAATGTTTCAATACCTAGTCTATTTTTTAAATAGTCCGCTTATTCTTGGTCCATTTTAACAATTCTTTCTTATTGTAATAATTATAAACAAACGAGTCATAAATTAATTTAATAAGAATATTTAGAGATATCAGAGGGTGACATAAACCATTTAAACTTTTGCATTCAGATAAAAGTTAAAAATTTTAGCTTTTTTCATTTAGATAAAAATGTTTTGAGACTAAGTGTTAAGTCCACAAAACGAACAGTTAAAAATATGCGTTAATACCAAAAAAACAAACACATTAGAGATAAATGAAGTCTGTAATTAGTAAAATTCAGACTTCATATCAAAAAATAAAAAATATCTTAACGTATGTTCTAAGAGTACGATATTAATATTTTAAAGATTATGTAATTTTTCTTAAAGGCCGTATAGTTTTATTATAAAAACCATCTTAATACTACCACGATATAAAAATCATTTTAATATTACAACATTCAATGATTTTTTGCCTTTTAATCATTAAATAAAGTTTCAAGAAGAATTAAATGTCTTCTATATATTAACATATAATAACTATGGCGGATGTTCATAAGAAAACAATTAGTAACTTTTGTAAACCATTGTTTTCTAAATAGCAATAAGAATATTAACCTTTTAGTAAGCTTGATGGATATGTTGCTTAATTATTTTCTGCAATTTGCTAAAAGTTTGTCTAAAAATCAATCACGATCATCTTTTTTTTTTCCCTCAAAAAAGTCTGAATATAGTATGTGGACCTGAAAATGAAAAATAAAATGCTTTTAATTTACCTTTTTTTAATTAAATTAATGTTATGATATTGCACTGTTGTTGATCAACGCGGCCGATGGAGATGTTTGTGGCTGAATCACTCTATGACGTGGCCACACTATTTATTAATCTAATCTATAACATACAATAATCTATTCAATTATACTCTTCTTCTTCTTCTTTTTTTAATTTCTTCGCATCGAAATTTTTGCCAAGGATGACCATGTTCCAATATGTATAAAATCATGAGGGTTCATGTTTTAATTTAATATTTCAATGCAAAATTAACATGAAATTGTTCAAGCTGAAGGGACGGATATCAACTTCACATTTAATTACACGCCAATATTCAATTTTGGGGTACATTGACTTGCAGAAATTGACCATTACACAAGATTAAGATGTATCAAATCCATCATCGTTACAAATAGACTATAATAGAGAAATTCGATCATTCTTTTAGGAAAATTACAGAATGCGTAAAAGAATGAATGGAGAATATGGAAAGTTAAAAGACAAATACCAAAAGGGCATGGCCTTTATACCGTTGGATGTGAGCTGTCCGGCGAAATCACATGTGATCTGATGACTCTGATATGGGCAAGAAGAGAAGCAACGTGAAGCATCAACCATTGATTGGTAGGGCCCCATTCTGCATGATGAGCTGCTCTCACATGGGTACGGTGTCTGGCAACGAATTTTGAAAAGTAATTTTTCTATTTTAGAAATGTACTTCTTCTTTTTTTTTTTTTAATAAAGAAAAAGAAAATAATAATAGTAATAGAAAATAAAATGTCACAATTGGATGATATGATAAAGGTGGCGTGGACCCTTGACAGTTGACAAAGGCGAGGGCATTAGTCAAGGCCAACACGACTGCCATCGGTCTGTGTGTCCCTTGTAATTGAATGGTTCACTCTCCTCTGCTCATCTTATCATGATAAATTCTTGCCGTAAGAGATTTTGAAACCCTCGCGTCAACGTTACAATTATGCTTCCTTTTTCTTTATTTACTCAATCAATACTCTACTCTTTATTTGTTTTCTTTTTTTAAAAAAATAAAATCATAAATAAGATAAAATAACCAATTTTAGACGCGATTTTAAAAAAATATACATTTAAAAACATGAAAAATATAGTAGAAATTATATATACTTAGAAAAGCGATATTATGAGTGTAAGTTCCCTCTTTGAAAATGAAAAACAGAAGAGAGTAAACGTGATTAAGGTACATAAATTTTCCCACAGGAATAACGGTGGAGTGGCCGATGGTTTTGTCATTTTGTATGGAACGGAACGTAGCGTTTGACTTAACGCAACAACGTAACGGACAACAGGTAAGACAAAAACAAGAGAAGGAAAGAAATAAATACCTTACACGAAACACGCGCTCTATTGACGCTCTAACATCACACGGTCCCTAATCTCATTAAATTCGAGTGGGACCGAGGCCTTCTGCATTCTAGACTCGCTATTCGTATGGCCGTATCAATTTGCTGGACCAACCAGAAAGCTACACTTCACTAGAAAGCGCGTGAGTTGCCTGCACCAGGGCGTCCTTTTTTTTTTTAGCATAGAAAAAAATGCAATTCTTTAAAAAATACATATAATATAATATAATCTTTGCCAATATAATATGTGGAATGGAAAGAGGTATGCAAGAGTGGCATGAACGTAGTAAATGGCCTTTGCCATGCAGAATCTGTATGTGCTCAGAGACTCATTTAATGGCGAGACTGAAGATACTTGATGAGTTGGTGTGGTTAGATGGTCGTGGTAGAGATGGCTGGGGCTCAATGGTAAGCTCAGCAGCTCCACCGTCTACACACAAACATCAGCTTACTGGCACAGTGCAGTACCACACAAACCCTAGCTAGTTCTAATCATGAACGAATCACATTACCATATATACAAACCATTAAAAAAATCACCAAGTTGTGATTATAGTATTACTATTCATATTTGGGAAAAGTTAGCAAATATTATTAGATATTATATGCTTTTGGAAAAAAATAATAATAATAATACAAGTTTCTTGGCTAGAGCATATCATGTAGAGTCGATTACTGGGTAACTTAAACTTGTAGTTTGAGAAAGCAGTGAATATTTGTATCAGAAACTGAGAGATAAATATTCAAAAACATGCTTTGATGATTTGATTGTATTCATATAACTGAGATATATGGATTAACTCTTCACTCCATCGACAAATCTTCATTGCAAGTAAAGTTTGATAATTGATTATCTTTGTGAGAACAGTTTCAGGAACCCCTCAACGCAAACGTTCATCAGTTTCCCTATTCATGTTAAGAAGAAAATATAGACAGCTAGCGCATCAATTGAGATGTCATTGAGATTGCAATTTTTTTCCTATTTTCTTGTTAATTATGAATAGGGCAAAGCAATTGTAGACCGGCCATTGTTTTCTCGTGCTTATGACAATGAATCGTTCAACATTCCTTAACAAAGATATATGAAAAGATTGGTTCATTGAGTCTAGTCGAAAAATGAAATGGAACGTATCATGACATCCCACTGTTACGCAGATGTGTATTTATTTCCTATCACCTTCTTCTTCACACTAATAATAAATGCATTACATTTGGAACAATATTTATGATTATGGCTTATCCTTTGTATTTGTTTCCTTCTCTATAATTGACATTGATGTTATAATTACTCGCCAGACCAAAATTTATATCATAATCAACATTAAAGATCAATGCTCTCGACTTCATTTATGTCACAAAATAAATCTTTTAGTTGCATTTTATCTTTTAAATGTGGAGCTTTAAAGTGATCAGATGACGTCCCGAAATTTTTTACAATGTTCAAAAAATGATTCATAGGCAACAAAGGAACCATTGCTCGATCATTCGCTTTAACATATCATATCACAAGACATTAATATTCTATCATCACAAAACGTGCGATGGGAACTTGTAACTCTCTACAATGTTAATGCGAATCCGTAAGAGTCTTTTGAATAATAAAATAGTGATGGGATTGGATTGGCCTATCTTTGTTGAGACACTAACTGTTTACGTCGTATAATTACGAAATTCTGTAAAGCCAATTCTTAGAAGAGATGTAAATTTTTTGAGGGGTGCTATACTTTCAAAATTTTTGTACAAGTTTGCTTATATAAACTCGTGCAACATTGATACATGATTGTCACATTATCAACCTCGATTGATGTTATTAGTTTTTAGATTTACTTTTCAATCAATTTGCATAATTTTTTTATTGTTCTAAAATTAGTATTACTCATACATATCGGCTTTGAGAAGATAGAGCAAATTATATTAGCTGAAAGCCTGAAATCGTAAACGGGATACTTTATCTATCAGCAATGCACATAATGCAAATTCTATTGATTGATAATTAATGAGAAATGATTAATTTCTGACGTGTGTTAATAAGGGTTCGGAAGAATGTTTGGACTTTGAACTATTTGTTTACTAGCGGTAAATATCGTACTTCACTCTAAACTCTTGAGAGAGCATGCACTCTGTAAAAACAGCAATAATAATAATAATAATAAATACAAAACTTTAAAATATAGAACAATTTTTTTGTTCACCATACTCAGAAATTGAATTTTTATTTTTCCCAATGTTTCATATTTTAATTTGCAAAATTGTTAATGCTGCCAAAAGTTTATATTTTCAATTTGTATCAGGATACCATAGTATCATCCATTTATAGAGTACCTGGCATACTCATTGCTAATTGATAGTGTATAATTTATAAACATAATAATCTGAAATTTTATGTTAACAAACATGTTATTCAGTTAAAGTAAATTAAATAGTTATAATAACAAAGGAGCACTCACCTTGCTAGATAGAGTTATGACAAACTCTAAAGGAGAAGCATACATGAACAAGAACAATATAGGTGAGTTAATGAAAATTTCATTTACTTTCACCGGCATAGGTAAACATAATAATCTGAAACTTTATGTTAACAAACACGTTATTCAGTTAAAGTAAATTAAATAGAGATTACAAGTAACCTAGCTAGGTTAGAAAATAGTTATAATAACAAAGGAGCACTCACCTTTGCTAGATAGAGTTATGGCAAACTCTAAAGTAAAAGCATACATGAACAAGAACAATAGGGTGATAATAAAAATTACTTCAAAAGAGAGTTCAATTTTAAACATATACGTGGATCAGATGAAAATTTTAAGAAATACGTGTATTTGATGAAGTTAATAATGTATAATCTGTTAAAGTTGTGAATCTCATATTTATCATACATTTACTTATAATCTTATTTTGATCATTTCATTAAAAGAATTAGGAAAAGTTCATATTAAGATTCGTATCTCTTGTATTATATTGCCCATAAAGAGAATAAAGACATGTGAAAAATATTGATCGATCACATTTTATTACATGTATCCTAGATTTCGCTATAATATATATAGAAAAAGGAAGATAATTAATCAAGACTTGATTTGTTATATCAAGCATAAGCTGGTGAATATTCACAATTAAGACCAAAGAAAAGTATGTATTTTATATATCCACAAATCAGATGTTAATAAATGACCCATAATTCACTTTGTACGCAAATAAATTCATAATCTGAAAATAAAAATAAGCTTAATGTTATAAAGAAGTATCATAAATTCAAAAAATTTGAAGGTAGAAAGGGGATGGGAAAATTATAGAGTTCGGTAGCCGTCATTCGTTACACCATACACTCTACTAGGGGGGAAAATTAAACAACAAATACTCTCACTATCTCTCCTCGCGTAGCAATTACACCTCTCCAGTCTCCACCATTAAATGCTATTGCACCCTCTCAATACGCTCTGCAATAACTCCTCGCTGCCACATTTTTTCTCAATCTGCTTCCCTCTTTCATCCATCTTTTATCCACTTCTGCCATTGCACTCTCTCTCTATTTGATTCTCCGTCTTCTTCTATTTCTTTCTTTTCTTTGTGTTACTGTGTCGATATCGATATTCCTTTTACCCTATCTCTACCAAAATCTCATAGTTGTTTTTATTTCCATAAAAGCTCACATCGAAAAACAGCTTTTGGAGGATTAATCTGTAGTTTTTTCGCATCGAAGATGACCCAAAACGGATCTAAACCCTTTCCTTTCTTGGGGCTCTTTTAGGGCTTTTAAGGCCTGTTTTGTGGTAGGTCAAATTTTTTGTGCAAATAAGTTCTTGGACAGTGTTTCACTCTTCTCTAATATTAGTACTTTTGAGGATCAGTGGTTTTGCAAACCCTCCATTTCCCTTATCTATTTGAGATAAAAGTGCTTTTGTTTTGTTAAAATCTCTTATCACTTTCTGATTCTATTTTGTTTTACGTTTTTATTCTCTTGATGCAGATAGAGAGCAAAAGAAAGAAAGGAATGCAAAAGCTGTTTTTGAGATATACAGAGAAGGCATAGTTGGATCCTCCGTGATCTTCGTTGTGCGTTATTTGGGTTTAAAACCTGATTTTTGTCTGTCAAAGGGTGTATCAGATTTGTCAACTCAATCTTTCTATTAATATTCTCTTCCGCGTGCATTATTGGCACGTAAAAAATCAGATAGGCTTCAAGAGAAGAGAGTGAGACAAAGAGATTGACTCTTTTCTATGGACAAAAAAAAACATAGTCAGCTCTGCTTTTATATATTTATATATAATTTTTTTTTCTCATGTAATAATCCTATTTGATTTGCACAGACAGACAACTGCTGAGAATCTAACAAAACTATCTTCCCTAATTTCTATACAAAGCCCCAAAACCAAAAGTCGCGGAGTGCAAATAAGAGTGAGCAAGCCATAGAGAATATAGTGGCTATATAGGGTTTTTGGGTTGCGAAATATGCCAACCGGAGTTATGATTCCGGCAAGAAACATGCCGTCGATGATTGGTAGGAACGGGAATGTTGGTGGACTTGGATCAACCTCAGGACTCTCCCTCGGTCAGGTGATCAGGACTTGAGCTTTCTTTGCTTTGATTGCTAGCTCTTTGATGATCTTCTCTTCTTTTTGTTGTCTTTTTCATTTCAGTTCTATGATTATTCTGCTTGGTCTTGCATTTTCATGAACGCGATCGGTTGTTTATTAGATTTATATGTCTTCTCTCTACTTAATGCAAAGAACTGATCTTTTGTTCATCTTCTACTGTTGAGAACTTAATTAAAAAATTGTATTATATTAGTGATCTGGTGTTAGTGGGACTAATTTGCTATTTCAAGCAAATCGTTCTCGAAATTTGAAAACCGCGTAAAAGCTTTTTGCTCTGCACACAGGGAGAGAAACATCTTATAAAAATCCAACTTCAGAGCTTCTTTTTTTAATTTAAAAAGAAATGATACCTTAGCAAGGCTCTTACCCTTTGAAAAACCTAGTCGATCGAGTTTACTTTAATATCGTACAAATGTCAGATTGGGGTTAATTTTTTCTGTCTTTTTGGTCCTGGCAAACTTTTCCTCTTATACTCACTAGCTTTCTCCTTCATATTTATGTGTTTGAGACATGTGTTTGCATTTCTTTTTTGAGTGGAAAATTTCCATTCTGTTGTTAGATTGAAAAACCATAAGCTTCGGAATCTTAAAGATCTGTAGATATGTTCCAGCCAAACATGATGGAAGGTCAGCTTCATCCTTTAGACATGACCCAGAACACATCCGAGAGCGAAATTGCTCGCTTAAGAGACGAAGAATTTGACAGTACCAAATCTGGTAGCGAGAACCATGAAGGCGCCTCCGGTGATGATCAAGAACAGCGCCCAAAGAAGAAGCGATACCATCGCCATACGCAGCATCAGATCCAAGAAATGGAAGCGTAAGCTCAATATTAAGATGTTAATTTGTAAACTGTTCAGTTTTTTTTTTTCTTCTTTCTGATTTTGTGTCTCTTCTCTTAGTTTCTTCAAAGAGTGTCCACACCCAGATGACAAGCAAAGGAAGGAACTGAGCCGTGAATTAGGGTTAGAACCCTTGCAAGTCAAATTTTGGTTCCAAAACAAGCGCACCCAAATGAAGGTATAACGCTTGTCCATAACTTTGGCCTGCTCTTTACAAATATAAATACTTCATCTATATTTTAATTGATTTGCCATTTGATTCTTGTTTTACTTCAAGAGAGCGTTACAATACCTTTGTCTGCACTAATGAAAATTTTTGGAGTTCTTAGTAATAAATTAGTCAACCCTTTAGCTTAGTTTAGTTTCATTGCTAATTTTGCTTGAATATTTTCTCTAACAGACCCAGCATGAGCGCCATGAAAACACGCAGCTTCACGCGGAGAATGAAAAACTTAGGGCTGACAACATGAGGTACAGAGAAGCTCTCACCAATGCATCGTGTCCCAATTGCGGGGGACCTACTGCCATAGGAGAGATGTCTTTTGATGAACATCATTTGAGACTTGAAAATGCTCGATTGAGAGAAGAGGTAAAGAATACTACGAGTGTTGTAAAGCTTAATTTATGTCTTCTTCCGAACGAGTTCTTTTGTTGGCAAACTTCAACATTTTGCTTTTTTTTTTTTCGTATTCAGATTGATCGCATCTCAGCGATTGCAGCAAAGTATGTTGGGAAGCCTGTGGTGAACTATCCACTTCTTTCTTCACCGGTACCTTCTCGTTCACTTGACCTTGGTGTAGGAAATTTTGGTGGGCAACCAGGCATGGGAGGAGAGATGTATGGAGCAGCAGACCTACTTAGGTCTATTAATGCCCCGACTGAGGCAGACAAGCCCATGATAATCGAGCTTGCTGTTGCCGCAATGGAGGAACTAATCAGAATGGCTCAGATGGGTGAACCCCTATGGATGAGCAGCATCGATGGCACCACCACTGTATTTAACGAAGATGAATACATCAGGACATTTCCTCGGGGAATTGGTCCGAAACCAGTTGGGTTTAAATGCGAGGCTTCTCGAGAAACTGCTGTTGTTATCATGAACCACATTAGCCTTGTTGAAATTCTGATGGAAGTGGTAAGCTTAGTTTCTTTACAATCAATGCCACTTTAGGGTTTCTATATTATAATAACACAATCAACTATTATGGAAACTAACATTTGATGTTCTTTTTGGGGATATTCAGAATCAGTGGTCAACTGTGTTCTCTGGCATTGTCTCTAGAGCTATGACTCTAGAAGTACTATCAACAGGTGTAGCAGGGAATTACAATGGCGCATTACAAGTGGTATAATAAATAATTTCACTTATTTTGTCGCCTTTTTGTATTTTGCATCTATATACTTCTATCTTATTTTCTTTCTTATCAACTGAATAAGCTTGGGATTCTTTAGATGCAAACCCAAAAAAGCGTAAACTAAATGTTAAAAGAAAATTATTATTCTATATATAGAATTTATATCTTTATTTTTAGTCAATTTGGTTCTTATTATTTCTTAATCTTTGATATTCCAGATGACATCAGAGTTTCAGGTTCCTTCACCACTTGTCCCTACTCGTGAGAGTTATTATGTGAGATACTGTAAACAGCATGGAGATGGGACCTGGGCAGTAGTTGATGTTTCCTTGGACCATTTACGCCCTAGTCCAGTAGTTAGATGCCGAAGAAGGCCATCTGGATGTTTAATTCAGGAAATGCCTAATGGATACTCAAAGGTAAACAACTTACATGATTACTACTTGAAACAACTTTTTACAATTTCTGTACATACTATGAGTCCGGATACTTACATCTAATCTCTTAATCATGCCAATTATATCAGGTTACATGGGTTGAGCATGTTGAGGTTGATGATAGAGGAGTACATAATCTGTACAAGCAACTAGTTAGCTCTGGTCATGCATTTGGCGCCAAACGTTGGGTTGCTACCCTTGATCGACAGTGTGAAAGGCTTGCTAGTGTCCTGGCAACAAATATTCCTACTGGTGAAGTTGGTGGTAATAGAACATATTTTTTTATTTATTTTTTAATTATTTCTCCTCTTGTGCATACCTTTAGAACTTAACATGAGTGACAATTGAGATATATTTTAATTAGTGATAACGAATCAAGATGGGAGAAAGAGTATGCTGAAGCTGGCTGAAAGAATGGTTATCAGTTTTTGTGCTGGCGTGAGTGCCTCTACTGCTCATACTTGGACTACATTATCTGGGACGGGAGCTGATGATGTAAGAGTCATGACCAGAAAGAGTGTAGATGATCCAGGGAGACCTCCTGGCATTGTGTTAAGTGCTGCTACTTCCTTCTGGCTTCCTGTTCCACCAAAAAGAGTCTTTGATTTCCTTCGCGATGAGAATACTCGAAGCGAGGTATATGAATTCAGATTATTCCAAAGTTTCAAAAAGGAAAGGGTGCCCTTAAAAATAACAAGAAAATTGATGATAATAATAATTTGTTGTTCTTTTTCTTGTTTTCTTAAAAAAAAAAAAAAGTTTCCTTTCTTCTATTTTGAGATGATTGCACGCATCGTTTTTTTCCTGCATCTAGAGCTTGCATAATTAAATAACAAGCTTTATTTGGAAACATACATTGGTGACTCTTTTATTTGCCCAAACTAATATTCTGCATAGATGCAAGTAGTGCGAATGAATATTAAAACCTTTTGCGGATAGAAAGCAGAAATATATTTAACCCATATATAGTTGACTGTTGCATAGGAGAAAATTAAGCCAAATAAATAATTAGTTTAGCCTGCAAAATCCCCCAATGACATCTGAATCTTAGTAGTTACGGCTTTGAAAATAAAAGAGATAAGACAATGTTTTAATTTATAGCTAATCAGTGGCTTGAATCCTTTCATTCAGTTGTCTCGCATTTGTAATCTAATTAAATATTTAGTAATAATGCCGTCTATATGTATTCGGTAACATATGAATAATGAATAAATATAAATGTCATGTAAAAGATAATAGTAAGTATTATCAATATCATATAGAATCATTGGAGATTGAAATCTCACATACCCCTTCGGTTGTGTATTATTTTATTCATGATTTATATATATATTAGGCATATAATCAATTTATTCAATTTCTTTCATATAATCTAATATGGTATAATATTATTAGCCGTGATTTCGTCACTGAAATCTTCTCTATTTATTAGTAATTTTTATCAACTAATTATACTATGTTATATTAGGTTGAAATTGGTTCTATGGTTAAATTGTATATTTAGTATCATTCCTATGTTGCATGTCCATGTTGCGCAAAGGGGAACGCATTTATCATCAAAAGTAGCATAAAATTTTATTTTGCAGTCGTTTCCTTCTTGCTTCTTGACGCATATCAATTTTCTTTTGTAACGGCCCCAAATTTTTAATGTGGTTGATGAATTTGGAAATTAACTATTGTTAATCTGAATTAGGATGCTCATTGAATAGATTTGCATCCTGCAAGGACAAAACACTTGCAATGATTTTTCAGTAATGATTTTGTGCTGAGTTATTTGCTGATAATTGCAGTGGGATATTCTTTCAAATGGTGGAGTTGTCCAGGAGATGGCACATATTGCCAATGGCCGGGATACAGGCAATTGCGTGTCTTTACTTCGTGTGAATGTAAGTCAAATATCAGTAGCCTCACTGTTCTGTTAGAGTAGTTAACAGCTGGTAATGTAATAATGATTCTAATCACTTACTTAAACCTGTAGAGTGCAAATTCAAGCCAGAGCAACATGCTGATTCTACAAGAGAGTTGCACTGATGCGACAGCCTCGTTCGTTATTTATGCTCCAGTTGACATTGTTGCAATGAATGTAGTACTAAATGGTGGAGATCCTGATTATGTTGCTCTTCTACCCTCTGGATTTGCGATTCTGCCTGATGGAACTGCAGTTCATGGAGGGGGCATTGGTGAAACTGCTTCTGGTGGATCTCTACTAACTGTTGCATTTCAGATTTTAGTGGATTCAGTCCCAACGGCAAAACTCTCTCTTGGATCAGTTGCAACTGTTAACAATCTGATTACGTGCACTGTGGAGCGGATAAAGTCTTCTTTGTCATGCGAGAATGCATGAGCTTCAAACATCTTCAGTTGTAGGTAATTTATTTCGTCCTCCATTTTATTATCTTAACCATCGATGAATATTAAAATTCACATCTCATCACATTTTTAAAAGCTTAAGAGAATTCAAATGAGGCTAGAAAATTCATATTACAGGATGTTAGTTTCAGCGCTTGCCGTAAAAATGGTTTGGATGTTGAATTTACTTCAGTTTTAACTCTACTTCTTTACTGTTGGTACAGTAATCAAAAGAGGAGAAGGAAAAAAGAAGATAGTATTTTCAAGAACAACAAAAGGTGGTGGGAAATTTCGGCTTTTATAGACCGTGGAGAGAAGTCAAGAGCGCACCTTACATGCATGATCCTTTTTTTTGTTGGATAGTCTGTGGTGTTCGTCAAGAGCATCACAACAGCCTAAGTATTTCACTTCGTTGTACAAAGGATTAGAGGTTCGGGCATTGACTTCCTCAAACCAGAGTGAAAGAAAGAACACAACATAAAATACCTTATTATAAAGGGTTGAATGCCCTCCACCTTCTTAACTTCTATCGTTATTAGGGCTTTTAGAATTTTGAGTAAATGTTAGTTATCTACGTCCTTTTTTCCTTCTTCTCTTGTAGTGTGTTTTTGAAGCACTAGTGGTTGGAAAAGCTCACACCTACTAGCAGACATTTGCTTCCTTTTTTCCCATTTTCAGAGCTATTTGAAATGGACTGCTTTTGTTCTACATGTTTAATTAGTATATCTGTTTTCTTTGTTTTGGTGCTCTAATTTTTCAATTAACAGGTTTCTAGGCTATAGTTTGAAATCAGAAATGATTAGGTGTTGACTGCGGGCCAGCTGGTTGGTAGATCGATCTTCACAACTGACCAACCCAAATCAATAATAAGATCTTAGTGACACCAACATTTGATGACCTAAATGACACCAGCAATGTGTATAAGTGTCGTCCTTCATAAGAAAACTCATTTACACCATCTATTTTGGGGCTCCAACCCTTGCTTTTAAGTGGGACATCTCAGTTCCCAGCTAGCTTATTGAGAAATAAAATAACTGAAGAGCTTGCTCTCCACCTTAAACATCAATTCTTTTAAGGTAAAATTCTATATACGTAGTCTGTGTGGGAAAATTGTGCGGCTGTGTATTTGTGGAATGTCACATTAAAGTTTGTACTATACAAGTACCAAATATTATGTATAAAATTAATTTTTGGTAAATTAATATTTTTCATTTAGTAACAATTATTGCATGTTGAAGAAGAGCGTATGTATTGGCCAATAATTTATATGTATAACCATGTTATTTATAAATACCATTTTGGATTATGGAGCACTAACAAATAATATTTATAGTTTAGCGTTGTACGGGGCTGTTTCTGATCAAGAGATACGCTCCGTAGCACCAAGGGCCACTCGTCAGTCGCAATAAAGAGAGCTCTTAAACTATTCTCGTCAATGCATACACTCCTCCGTATCGCTAGTTGGTTTAAGCGCCGACAGAAGGCTTTTTGCTGGCTTTCTAGTTCCCTTCGCTAGACCCAGGCCATCAAAAGTGTGAATTCGATCTTGTTTCCTCTCCAAGCCATAAATACATTGCGCAAAATACAGGTTCTTTACTGCACTGACAACGCCAATACACTCATGCCTCAACTCTTAATTTCTTCCCTTATTTAATACATGGAAGAATCGTACCTGTCATATTGATTATCTCAATCAAGTAGACTTTTGCCTAAAATACAAGCGTGAGACGCTCCGTAAATCTGGTATATAAGCTTTTATATTGCTTCACTGCTTGTTAGGAGACTATAATATTTGGTCAACATTGTTGAATAACAACTCATCTTCAAGAACCGACCATATCTTGACAAGCCAAATCAAGAAAGCAGAAAACCGAATAAACCACCCAAATGTTTGCATTCACTGCTGGATTCGTATAACTGTGAGAAGAATTATATTAACTTTCCTGTAATCTGGACTTTTTTCACAGTCCAACTTATACTATTAAACTAATAAGTCTCATATTTAACAGAGAGTTAAGAAAATATTTCAACTGCCAAAGTATCGTTTTCTGTAGGAAAAATCAAAATACCCTTCAATTAAACTGCCTTTTTGCCTGAATAAAATACTCATAAAAAATATTTAATAAATTATAATAATAATAATAATAATGTTTTTGAATTCAGTTTATTCCCTTTCAAATTTAATGTTTAAAGTAATTTCGTTCTAACAATTAAACATATTATATAAAGTTAAATATATTCTTAACAATAATGTGATATATACAATCATCTTATACAACTAACTCTATACAATCCGAAGTAACAAAATATTATTGGATGAGTAAATAATGAGAAGAAAATAAAGAAGTTATAATAAATGATGTGGTAATTACTCATATAATAAAATTATCACATCATGTTAGGTCGAATAAAACGAGCTGTATGGATTTATTATATATCTAGATTATATTCATTTTTTAATATAAGAGTTTGAAGAAGTAATTGTACTTTTGCGACGTTTTCGTTTAGTTAAATCTAATCACGTAAACACGGTATTAATTTGAAGGAAAATCTCTCTTCTCATGTCTTTCTTATAAGAATATGATCAAAATAAATACAAAATTGTGAAGGAAGCACATATAACAGTGTGCCACTTTTTTCCGATAACTAATGAGATTGCCAGGAAAATTATGGGCATCGTGAGGATTGGCCTAATATTATTGTTAAGACGTATTTAAAATTACCTGCAGATAAAAGCCTTTCGGAACCATTAAGCTAGCCTGGTGGTTGTGGTGCGAAGTTCATCCGCACCGAGTTCTTCTATCCCTTACACATGTATGAAAACAAGGACAAATGTAACGCCTTCTTATATTTCATCTTGCACCTGGGCAAGATTTATATAGCCCATTTGTCATGAATGCCCTAGGGCCTCACGCAAATTCATGAAACGGATGGCTCTTCTCTTCCCAATCTAGTGTTTTAGCACTATGTACATGTCAGATAATTTTTTGTATTTTCCAGTTAGCTTCAGTTTCATTACTGTACCTAACTGTTATAGATACTCTTTCCATCTTCTTCTTTAAAGCAACCATTTTATGTATTAAACCCTGCTGCATTACAATGAAGCTCTTTATAGTTGTCATCTAAATTGATAGAAGCCAAGAAAGTTTAAAATTGGTAATAACCTAATCAAGAATAGTTTATTTTTAGTCCTAGTCATGTGCATTGCAGGCATATATAGCAAGTCTGAAATGTCGCTTGCCATGCTTGAGTCCAAAGATATAACACCAACAAACACTTATTAAGTTCATGGATTGATGTAATTAACCAAATTATGAAAGATATTCCTTTTCAATCTCGGTAACTGAAAAAGCTTTATAGAATTGTGTGAAATCGTAGCCTAGCTAACACACACATCACATTACTCGATTACTACTTGGCAAGTTCAAATTGCCAGCTCCAATCTTAAAGAGAAAAAGATTCCCTTGTTCTTGCAGCCATTGATTAATAATTGAACAGCTTTACTCAGAAAATCAATAATTAACCGCAACTAAATGGTGAATTGAAATAAGTAGTGTAAAGGACAAAAAGAATAAGTTTGAGATGAATTCGAATTCGATCAAAAAAGCACTACCTTGCAAGATGGAAGCCGTTTCATCATAACGGGAATCAGTAGCTCAAGGTTTTGTCTGAAATTAATTTGGAACAATAGTGGTTTAGTTTATTTTCAGGTAACGACTAACCAGTAG
Organism: Bursera palmeri; assembly: GCA_026225775.1. Taxonomy (NCBI): domain Eukaryota; kingdom Viridiplantae; phylum Streptophyta; class Magnoliopsida; order Sapindales; family Burseraceae; genus Bursera; species Bursera palmeri. The sequence continues at coordinate 11,774 of JANKKB010029719.1, read as the reverse complement.
CTATTAGAAGACAATATTGCTGATGAAGAAATGTGAATTCGACGCGCCTAAAGGCTGATTGGAATAGTTTTAGTGGTAGCATGCAACAAGGAATTTGTCTTGTAATAAACACTAGCCAACAAATATTACAATTACACTAAACTTGACCTTAATTCTATTACCAACAGCCTCTCGGTGAGAAGAACCAAGAGCGACAATTACCAGAGCATTCTAATCTGATTACTCTCATAATTAGGGTCAAGATTGTATCTAATCCATCATTTTTAATTCAGTGCATGTGTTATGACCCCACTTAGTCTCATGGAAAATCCGTGCGACTTCTGGTCAAGTTAAGCATTTGGTGTCGTATTTTCGCAGTTCACACAGTACAAAAAGGCCATGAAACCTACCATCTTCTTCACATAACGCCTTCCATTTCTGTCTCTGACTCTCTTTTTTCAGTCTAATGAAACCAATCTTAAAGCCTTGAGAATGGACATTGACAGGCTCTCAAGCCTCCCTAACGAACTTGTCATCTTGATCATCTCCTTGCTACCCTTTGTTGATGCCTTCCGCCTTTGTATGGCAAGAAAGGGGTGGCACGAGCGAGCTCTTTGGTTGTTTTGCACCAACTTCGAGCTCCATGAAATCAACTTCATGTTCCCTGGTGCCAGGCAATATTGGCTCAACTATGGAAAAAGAATCCGATCCATGGAGTTAAAAAGAATCGGAAAGCTCAGATATGTTGATTTTCTCAATAGGACAATCTTTGGTCTAGCCTCACCCGTTTTATCCAAGTTCAGTTTTCAAATGTATTACTCAATCCAGTACCATCAAAATATAGATAAATGGGTCAAAGTTGCTCTATCAAAACAAGTCAAAGAATTAAGTCTAGACTTCTCAGATGGAGACCCCATTGACCCCCAGCCACTGCTGCGTAACCCACAATATGTTTTGCCCAATTTTTTGTATCAAAGTGGGATGTCTATTAGGGTTTTGAACATCAACTCCTGCAGCTTGGGTTTCTGCAATTTTCGGAACTTTATTGGTCTGAGGAGCTTAACGCTAACACGGGTAAGTCTTCACTGGGATGATGTAGCTCACATGGTCGTTAGCTGTCCTCGCTTGGAGACTTTCACCATAGTGGAGTGCTATCGAGTGACTAAAATTGATATCTGTTTCATGTTGTTGAAGCTCAAGAGGTTGATCGTGAGGCATTGTGTACCGCTTACACTTGGGATCGAGCTTTGCATTCCGAGGCTTCAATATTTTGAGTACGCCGGCAGAATGGTGCAAATGAATCTAAGACACTTAGATGATCTGCAAGAAGTGGTCTTGGACTATCGCATGGAATTTTGCTATCCTTATGATGCTGATGATGTTAGGGCACTCTTTTCTGGTTTTGCTGATGCGAAGATCCTTAAAGTATGCACTTGTGCCATGAAGGTATATGTTCCATTCTATTTACTCTTTAATTTATTAATTTTTTTTTTCGATCGGCATAGGTAATCATTGTTAATGTTATATTGTATATTTTAATTACTTGAAGATGCTAGAATCCTTGCGATATAAAATATTGTCATCTAACTGGCTTTGCTTGAGAGTAGAATATTTAATATCTATATTTCTTGGAGATATCGTTTTATATTCCGAATATTGAAAAAGGGGGTTTCTAATTTTTCTGTTTCCTTTCGTTTTTATATTGTCTTTTATTATTTTTTGTTATTACAAATATTTAAGACCTCAATTTCTTGGAGATATCATATCATCATGCAATAATTATTAATGCATATTATCGATATATTGACCATTTTAGAGACCTCATTTAGTTTAACATTCTTCATTCATCTCATAATTACCTTTTTAAACATCATGAGGAAATATGGCTTTTTTTCAACATTGGATTTCATAGTTTGTCATGGCTATTGATATGATGATTTAAGCAACGTTTAAGATCATTATTCATGTACCATAAATATACACTGGCCGTACCAATCAATAGAATGACATATGAATACATTCAATTCATAATTTATATGAAATATTATACATATATTGTTACGTCATCATCCAATTATGAAATGACATAAGCAAACATCGAGTTCATCATTTATCCATAAATCAGTAACTATCTACCAATTATGACTTCAGCACGTGTATAAAGTTCACTATTTATGTTATGTAAAGTTATTCTGATCATGAGATACGGTATCAATTGGGTCAGTAAATCTTGTCGGATATAATATAAGTCTAAAATAAGTTTTTGAAGGTAACTATTGGTGTACCGAGCAAGTATAGGAGTCAGTGTTTAAATGAAAAGTGGTACACGACCTTATGAATATGCATTAGGTTCCTTTAACTAAGAGAATACGTAAAATCATAGAATAATGTATTTCTAAAAAAGTGCTTAATTAAACATACAGACAATATTTCTCAAACTAATAACTCCAAAGTTATAATTTAAAAACTTGATAAATATCAATAATGGAATGAGTGTCTAGTTAGTAGAGTTTTTTTTTTTTTGGTTGGAAATGTCAAGATTAATTTTGTTTGTTTAGTTATTAAGATATCTGTCCAAGTGAAGAAGTTACACATAAACTTCCTGGAGTTGGAGGAAGAGGGAACTAGAGAAGCTAAATTGACAATATGAAGTTATTAGCATGCTTTTGGTTTGCATTCTGTTCATCATTATATTTTATATCTTATCTTCAAAGAGAACCTAATATGAAAAGCTTGTTCTCACACTTGTTGCGTAGAATTTTGCCAATGAATGCTTATTGTATGAGTATGGCCAACCATTGAACCAAATATTGGGCATCCAGCATTTGACATTGAAGACATACTTAGAAGGTTATGAACTCCCACCCATAATCTACCTGCTTAGGAGTTCACCTCGTCTCAAGACTCTCTCCATTTTGACTTGTTTTTTGAGGCCAATGGAGGTAAGAACCCTAATTTGCTATCTACTGCTCACTACCTAAATTTAGGATTTTCATTTCATTTAGCTCCACTAATAAATGCCTCTCTTCCAGTTTCAGGAATTTATGGATGATGGCCATAATCAATTGCCTGGAGAACTTTGGACACAGGAAGGATTGACTCTTGATTTTCTGCAATGGGTTGAGATAGAAGGGTTTACAGGAAGGAAAGTTGAAATTGAACTTATGAAATTCATACTGAAAAAATCAAGGTTCCTCCGCAAACTGATCATCAAACCGTTGATCAAAGGCACTTCATCACTAGATTCACAGGCCTTTGAGGACCTCAAAAGTGTGGCGAGGGCATCTGGAAATGCAGTGATAAAGTGGCATTGAATAACCGACAGCAGTATCTAGTCCTACGTGTATCAGAACATTTATTCTGAAACATAAGAGAATGGTATGCTCCATGTAGGCATCTAGTAAGAAGTGTCACCCGTTTTTTCTGTTACCTTCTCATCTGCAGGGAAGATGTTTGCTGTCTTGGCGTGGAAGTTTGACTTTTTAAGACTTTCAATTTCAGTAGCACTTTATGTTATTTTATGTGTGCTTCTAGTAACCTTCTCTCTTGTTTCGATTTCAAGTATGTTGGTAATTACTTTTCTCATATCGTATTTGCATGATGTTTCCAGAGAATGTTGCAAGGCATTGGATTATAGTGACCGAAACCAGCAAACGAAAACTCAAATAAATCATCTTAGGTTAAACTTAACACTAAAAGAAAAATAGTATTTTTCAAAAAGTAAAATGCCATAAAAAATGGTGATTTTCTACTACAACTATTTGTTGGATGTTGTTGGACCAGCTATGGTGGAAAAATATGAGAATTCCACGGACCCTTGAAGAAGAAGAAGCATTTTCAAAGGTTTTTTTGCCGTTGGAAATGTAAACAATGTCATAAAAAAAGAAGAAGTGATTTTCAACCAAATTTTACCCTCGAAAAAAAGCATGATTTCCATTGAAAATGAATTATTTCGAACAAAATTTTGCCATTTGAAACGTATAATTTGCCATCAGAAATAAGTGATTTTCAACCAAATTTGTCCTTGGAAAAAATGAATTATTTCAAAAAAAAAATTTGTCCTTCTAAAAAACATAATTTACCCCTTCGAAAATGAATTATTTCCAACCAAAATTTGCCTCGAAAAAATATGATTTTCTTTTAAATTGAATTATTTCCAACTAGCAAAAATATATTTTACCATTGACAATGAATTATTTTCTACCATTCTATCTGATTTTGTATTCAAGAAACACTTGGAATAGATTTTGAAGCTGAACAATAAGTTGCACCATCTAAACCAAATGCTAGCTGAGAGGAAAAGAAAGACTTAAGATTCACCAAGCTAAGGGACTTGGCAGGGACAAAACAACGAAAAGGCGAGTGGAGGCTAGTGACCCTATTGCAAAAAGGCCTAATTACATTGGCCCCCTGAGGTTAACCCTAATTGTAATTTTTACCTGTAGTTTCAGAAATCGAATATGGTCCCTACTTCTTAAACAGTCAAATATTATAGTCCTCAGTTATAATTTAACAGACTGAGGTTAGATAGCAGTTATTAATGTTTCTAAGCAGATAAACTCGTGGCAATCAAGTCATTGCAGTTGCCGGAATTCGTGAAGAATCAAATTGCCTTCTCCAAGTAATCTAGTCTTTCTATTTGAAAGAGTTTCAGTCATTTACCGAAAACTAAGATTTATTTATTGCCTTTCACTGGACTTCCTTTATTTGCCTCAGCAACCGGGGAGTCTAAAATGCTAGTAATAAGGTTGAAAGAGTGAGGAGTATTTCTGATAAAAATGTGGAAAATAATCAAAAACTAAGAGAAGATATCGTTTTTTCCTCTCTTTTCTCAAATATTTGTAACCTGATTCACGCTGTTAAGACTAATCAAATCCAGGATTCAATCCAAAATGATACATCTCAATCTCTGTCAATAATTAGACTAGAGTTCAATTAAAGATATACAAATAGATTAAAACTGGAAAACGCTGATGCAATAAAAGGAAAGAACAGATCAGAAACCATACATGACCCAACCAAGTGGTGTTAAAAAAAAAAGAATCAGCAACACGCAAACTTTCTGAACATGACAAGAACGCTTTAGTGATCACAGCAATGTTAGTCTCAAGCCCTCTTTTTCCTACCCAGAGCAGGTCTTTTGCCGATGTTTAAAGTCGTCGTCTTGGCAGAACTGGAGAGCAGCCCACGTAGAATGGCCAAAACGCCAAGACCCATGAACGGGTAGTACATCATCAACATCTTGTCAGATGCCTTTCCTGACCAATTAATCTCAGCTAACACAGCGGCCTACGGTTCACATCAATTAACGAATGCAATTTGACAAGAGTTGGTCGAATGTCAAATATATATATATTGACATATAACAACTTATCTAAAATCGAATCCAATAATAATAAAGAATCCATCATTAAGCTATTAACCAAGCTGGATTATACAGAGAAGGAAATTGTAATTCTATTACTTACCATAGAAGTGAAAACAGAGACGCCGTACATCAAGCATGTTGTGTTGAACCAAGACTTTGAAGTCAGAATTGCAAAGATGTTAAGAAGGGCAAGTGGCCATTGAAACAGAAGTTCGAGCCAAATAAGGCCCACGAAGAAATGGGGCTTATCGTAGAAGAAATAATCCCCGAACTCTTGGGCGTACCATTGCTTCAGATCGATGAGAACCGGTGGGAAGAAGGTGAGTGGTAGACACGTCTGCGAGTCGATCAAAGGCGCTGCCAACGCGATTACGAGGAAGAAGAGAAAGAGAATTGCGTCTACTAGCTTCACGAGAGCACCCATGCTGACGGCTGGCCAGAGTGAAAAGGGGATCGAGAGGGTAACGGCTAACGATTTATATTTGCTTAAAAGCCCAGTCCTAGACTCGGTCTTTTCTTCGTATTTTTATTTTCAAATCAAATGCTCTATATATATCAACAATTACATGTATGGTTATATGGTAAAGACAATTTTTATGTGTGTCCTCATTTTAAAATATTAGAGAAATTCTGAAAAACCAACCAAAATTAAGAGAGAACTTTGATTAAAAATAGGGGGTAAATACATAGACACCCCCGAGGTTTAGTCTAAGTAACAATCTCACTCCTGATATTAATAAAGTAACATAGACATCCTTAGAATTGGAAAACACGGGGGTCTTGACACATAAAAATAGTGGTCTTAATGTTACTTAAAATATCAAAATGAGGGTCTTTATGTTACTTTATGAATAACAGAGGTGAGTTTATTACTTAGACCAAACCTTGGGGGTGTCTAGTATTTATCCCTTAAAAATAGTCATGTTTAAAAAATTTGAATATTATAATTTGACCCTTTATTTAAATGTAATGAATACAATTAACATATTGATAGGTCTTTTTTGCAGTGAAATACTAAAACAAAAAATTCCAATACTGAAAAAGGACTTGTCCAACACTAAAACTTAAAAAATAAAAATAATTGTCAGTATCTCGTTTATGGTTAAAATATCTAAATTTAGAAAGTTGGTTTATTTTTTAAAATCACCACTAATTTTTTTCATTTTTTAAAATGATTTTGCAATAAAATTATCTAATTTTAAGTTTTTAAACACAATTTAAAATTACTTTTGTAATAATAAGAAAATTAACTGAAATAGCCTAAATTAAAATGGATCTTTGAAAAATAACTAATCCTCAATTTTTTTTATTTATCTAACTAAATCCAACTCAATGACTATTATACCCTCACCTCACCTTCAACTCTTTCGCATAAACGACGTTGAGAACCTTAAAGGATCCTCAAGGACCTGTTAATGGTTGATGATCTAAAATTTACAAAAGCTGCATAACTTTCAGAATTGCAGAATTTCAAACCCAGCCCAACTCTCATTTGAAATATCATAATCACATCAAAACTCTAAATACTCATTTACAAGTATCACAGTAGCTCACAAAGCTTAAAATTTATTGGATATAGTGGTTTTGCTCATCAATAATACTCATAAGAGAATGAAGGAAAAGAAATTAGATACAAAAAAAAAAAAATTGATAGAAATCAAACTAAAAGAAAAGTATGAAGTGAAGGGGGGGTGACGTAGTGAAGAGATTCACTAGATTTGGGTTTAAGGGGAGACGGTAAGTGAGGTAGGTTACGATTTAAGAAGGGTTAAAAGTGGTAATATTTTCATTATAGTATTAGGGATGGGAAAGTAAATCAAATGAATTAGTGAGATTTGTTATTTTTTAATGATCTCTCTTAATTTTGATTATTTCGGTTAATTTCTCATAATAATTATTATAAATTACTTCAAAAATAATAATATTAATAATTACAAAAGCGAGGGTAGGGTTAGTCATTTACCGAAATAGAGGTCGATTTTGAAACGACATGGTTTCACGAGAGAATAACCAAACTCCAAACCCGTTTTTCCCCGCAGTACAGTCCCTGGCTACTGGAGAAAAGAGATGAGCGAGACAAGACCGGTGCCGAGGAGGGAGAGCCCATGGGGAATGCCGGAGGGGGAGCACCGTCAACCGAAGGCGCATAGATGCAACGATCGGGCTGAGGATGTTATTCAAGTAAGCCTAAGTCGTTTCCTTTTCCGTTTATCATCCTTCTAAACGTAATCTGGATATGGCATAGAAAACCCAAGATTATATGTATTAGATTATGATTATCTATTAAAAATTCAACAACTTGCTTTCAATTTATTCTGATATGTAGGCTTGTTTTGAGGGAAACCCATTCAAGACGGTTCCAGGGCCTTTTAAGCTCTTTTGGCGGTGTATGCGATCGAAACCCGGGTATGTTTGTAGTCTTCAATATTTGATTCATTGCTTATCTTCTTCAATTGATTACGTAAAGTTTCTTTACTTTTATTGGTTTCCACGATTGGTAATTTTTCCAATAAATACCTGTAATACAGTTGACAGATTGAAGTTCAAGTTGCTTTATAGGAATAAGTCTTCTATTCTCAGGCCCCCATTATTGCATGCCTGGCATGGTTATAAATTTGCATTTTTGTTATAAATTTTGTTCTATTACATTGCTGCATATGTGAACCATGTCTGTCTTGTGCAGCGAGGAACCGACAGAGCCATATACCTACTTGGAATTTGACCCCCCTAAAAGAGAGGTGAAACTAGAGTGAAATTTTTTCTGACAATGCAGTGTTAGCTTTTGGCTTTTGTGGTTGGAGACTTGGGAGTTTTATGTTCTCTTAGACTTGAAATTTTTGTTATCATCTGTGACAGAACGTCAGAATCTGGTGTGGTTGTGATAAATTCTAATCTTTGATGTTTAATAATGAGTGACGAGAGAACCAAATATTTCTTATGGGGTTTCAATCAATGTATGATATTTTGTTATATGTTTTATGGTGTTTCAACTGAATGCAAATTGGATGCATCTTATAATTTTGTTCATCTATCGTCTCTTCATGACCTTCTGGTTGGATCCATTCATCTCCATTGACGAAAATGTTTGCTTTAAGGGATGGATGATTGCCTTCGACCCATATCGGTTGTGATTGTACATTTGGAATTCCTTTTGTTTCAACTACTTTTACATCAATTACTCGTAACAGATGAGGCACAAATTTGGGATTGCAAATTTGAGGGCAGGCTTGTTGATCCTCTTTTTTCTTTTTCTTTTTTTTTTTTTTTTGGTTGCTTTCTTGTACATGTATGTGCTTATGTTTGTGAGATGGGTTTAGTTTGAAGTATGGCAATTGAAAGAAATCTTTTAAAATATAGAAAAAGTGTGAATACCAAAATAAGCCTATTTGGGTATAAGAGGAATACTAACAACACTCCTTTTGGAATTTTTTTATGGCTCCACTTCTTGTATTGATAAACTCTTTCTTTATCGAGAACAGCTTTGTAACATGGGAGGAAAATTGATGAGATTTATATATATGATTGTTTTACAAAACTTTCCTGATAAAAAAAATCACCCTAGTTTGCTAGCATTGTGTATATAGACACAGGAGGCTAATAGTGAACTTTCTTAGCAGTTGGACTAGGAAACAGATTCATGAATTGCCTTTCTTATCAATATCACTCTGAATTGTTGTTCACGCTTCACTGGTCATATTTTCCAGGAGATAACACTTTCTCCCATTCTCTGCATTCATGCATATCTTTCTCCAGCCACGGTATGAATACCTTTTGATTACAATGTTATAGCTTGTAACCTTACCAGATTTTGAAGTTTTACATTTGAGTTTCCCATCTGTCATTTTTGTGATAATACTTGCAACTATCACATATTTCATATCTGATGGTGTGTTTCTCTATATTTGCAAGGAATCACCAATTCGGTAAGAAATGAGCTACCATAAGGAGAAACTAAAAGGAGATACATTAGGAACTTTTTTTTTCCTGTTTTCTAACTTTTTCTACAATTGCTGAACAATTTAACAACGGAGATGTGGGCTCTCAGCCTTCACCTTACTCCATCAAAAATTACCGGCAATAATTGTACAAACTGACAATAATAGCGTTCCTAGCAAGAGATTGTCTGAGATAAAACAAGTCCTCTACGACACCAAAGCGATATTAGAAATCAATAATAGGCTCGCCAACGGTGAGATTGCGCTCCAAATCCCACGGTATGTCAAAGAGCTTTGCGGTAATGAACTTAAAGATCTTGTTAACATTGATATTATAGGTAGCACTTGAAAAGAACAGTGTTGCATTCAGCGCCTTTGCGTATGCTCTTGCCTGTCACCATTCACGAATTAGCCTATTAGATGATAAAATCATGTTACTACTACTTGAGAATAATCAAAGATATCCAATTTATCGATTACAAAAGCAAAAAGCTAACACCAGATGTTAATATTACCTGACTTGCGATTGTCCATTGCAAGTCTATAGGGAGCTGAACGAATTCATCAAACTTGGTTCCTATCAAAATTGGAATTGCCGTCTACAAGATCAAGAAATAATGAAAAAATATATATGAGAATTCTGAACACATGCAGGCACTTACATAATTCAATTACACGAAGGAGTGGAACGAGAATTATATGATTAAATTAACCTGATTCCATTTTCTTGCTTGCTGATACCAAGTAATGACACTGTTACCATGAAACCAATTAACCATCTTAATCTTACAATGAAATATAACATATATCATGAGAGAATTGATTACAAACCTATTCAAAGTACACCGACTTGTTAGATCAAACATAATTAAAATTGCTACCGAGTCCTTACAGGCAACGGCAATGTTATTCTGAGATTTTCTATCACCTGCAATTGCTCCAAAATATATATGTTTGATCAGCAACCAACAAGTTGTTAAGAAAATGAGTTCAAAGCTTGAACACTACCTTCTACTTCCCAGATAGAATATGAAATGCGCGCCCCTTTTACCAATAAAGTTTTATCCATCAAATTCAATCCCTCACCAGGAGCTCCTCCTTGTTCTTTCTCATCCCCCACATACTTTTCCTGATTAAACCGAAACAGCAAAACGAAAATTTAAGAAAACAATGCGTGAAATTATTATCACAATCTGCATTAGTAAATATATAATCAGTTACCAAAAAGCTAGTCTTTCCAGTATCGCAATCACCCAAGATACTGATTTTCAAAGCAACCAAATCCGAATCTAAACAGTGGTTATGATCACGATGATGATGACGACAAACGGGCACCACGCTGGAGGGTGCAGCCACTGCCACACCGCTATCAACAGTAGAAGCAGCTGCGGGAGGCTCCACGGAATGTGTCAACATCCGATAAGGAATAGGCTTCCCAAGGGAACACATGATGAATCTCGCACAAAAACAGCTAATGCAGCGTCTGAGAACAAAAACGCCACGATGAATCCTACGCCGAAGGTTGATTTGAACCTTTCGTCGGCTAAGTTGAGTCATCTTTCCTCTTCTTTTTTTTTGGGTTGACGAGATTGATGGTGATGGCCTGAAAGAATATGACTTTCGAAATGGCCACGAAAATGGTAGCTAAGCTCTGAGTGGCAACATATTTTGAAAACTTTGGTTATTTTTAGAATGTGATATACTATATATATGCAGTTACAACCACCTTTTGCTATCAACGTGACTGCTTTAAAGGAATATTTGACAACACATGGATAAGTCAAATGCTACTTATAGAGTTTCTCACACAAGAGGCTATGCTACTTCGGAAAATTTTCAGGATTTCATGTTTGCAGCTTACAAGTTTATTTGTATTCAAAATTGTTTTATTTTGAGTAAAAATTAATACTTCAATTACATGTACTTTTTTAGACTATAAGCATTTCCATTTGATCGGAGTGGGTGCTATGCAAGCATTCACTCCATGGTAGAAATTCGATTTTTTATCCATACAAAGGTGAATTATTCAATTCAAAAAATACCATGGTTTATTAATATGTAGTTTTTTTTTTTTTTTTTTATGATTACGAAAGAATTGTAAAACAAATACCAAAGTTAAGTTTCCGTTTAAAAAATAATCCAAACGCTAAAAATTTAGATATCATGTCATGATTATGTTCGATAGTAAGACGTTTGTATTTTTTGTTTTTTGATATTCTATAACGAATAATTTTTTATTTGAATGCATCACCTATTAATATCGAATTAAATCTTTTTCGATCCATCATTAAGTATTAGAGATTGATACATACAAAAAAACACTCATTAAATTATTAGTCCATCGATTTGATCACGACAATATTATATTTCAACAAGTTACCTTATATTTCTATTTTTTTCATAAGTATTTGTAAAAATAATCAAAATTAAGGTGTGCTGAAAAATAATCAAAATTTTAAAAATTTTGGTTGTCACTAAAAGGGTCAGCCAAA
>JANKKB010029718.1:0-29100 GCA_026225775.1 Bursera palmeri | reverse complement strand
TTTTTTTTTTTTTTTTTTTTTTTTTTTTTTTTGGTAAAGGGAAAAAGTTTGTAGCTTGCTTTTGTGTGTAATGGCTTTTATTATTGTTTTCTCAGTCAATTATGTTGGACTTTCCAGATTAGTTGCGAATACTTTGGGAATCAGTTTGGTAATGGATGGCCGAATTTCACTTAATTTAGAACAGGGTTTTTTTTTTTTTTCCTTTCTGTAGCTTCATTTATCATTACTGTGGATTTTTCCATTACAAGTGATTTGATTATAAATTCAGGGTTTTGGTCGTCAATGCAAACAGTTGCATTATCTTTTATAGTAACTAATAATTCAGAATTTATAGAGATATATGCTACCAGGAACGCACTCTTTCTTCATATCCATTGTCTTCCTCTTTGACTTCTGAGTATTTTATTTACACAAGATAATGTATGATCATGTTACATTAAAAATTTTGAGTTTCCATGGCATACTCTTATATGGTAATTTTTTATCTTGCCCCACCTTAATACTTTTCTGGATGACTTTGTTTGATTTTTAATTGAGGTGTTGTTCAACTAAAAGCTCAAAGAATATCAATGAACTAACTTTGAGAAGGATTTTTTGTGTGTTTCTCAATGAAGCTGTGATGTGTGTGTATGTCCATAATCAATGATTTTTCTATTATGCTAATAAATCTGAATCTTGATTGTTTCATTTTGCAGATATTTTTCCTCCAGGGGAGGCTTATATTTGGTCCTGATGTTAGATCACTCTTCTTGACCATCTTCCTTATAGTCGTTCCCGTTGCAGTCTTCTGTGTCTTTGTAGCAAGAAAATTGTTGGATGATTTTCCTCATGACTGGGGAATATCAATAATGGTCATAGTTATTGCTCTTACATTATTTGTGAGTTCTTTTTCATTCTAAAATCCTGTTCCCTTCATTTTTAACTCTGCTGCTTGCTGAAATTCTGTATTTAACGATTGTTTACCTCTGACAAATTAAGAGTCAGTGTGGCATTGCCAGTAGTTATGGGTTGCATCATCTAAGAGATTTTATGATGCTGTGCAAACTTCTTTTTGAATTTGTTCCCTTCTGAAAGCAAGTAGCAAAAAAGAGGAATGGTTTTGAACTCCTTGGACATTACCATCTTGTGTGATAGAGCATTAACATTTAATACTAGCAAATACAAGTGAGTTATGGAACATGATATACTGGTGATGTGAATTTAGTATGAGAATAATCAGAGATATTGGTACAAGTTTATTGAATACCGTTGCTTGTCATAACATTTAGCTATGGAAAAATGTATTGCATGTTTCACATTGTTATGGGGTCATATAATTATGAATCTCCTTTTTGCCAAAAATTTCTGCAAATGTGTGATCTTAACATGTTGCAAAAATTCTATCTGTGAAATTTAAGTTGCTCCACTTTCTGGTACCAAGTAACATATTGCTTATTCTGCATAGTTTCTGCAATGCTATTGAATTGATGGACGTGCTTGTTTTTTCAGGATTTAATTCTTCTTCTGCTAACCTCAGGAAGAGATCCAGGTATAATAGCTCGTAACTCTCACCCTCCAGAGCTAGAAGGTTACGAAGGTACTGAGGTTGGGCCTGGCCAAACTCCACAGTTACGTTTGCCACGCACAAAGGATGTGGTTGTCAATGGAGTGGTTGTGAAGATCAAGTACTGTGACACATGCATGCTTTATAGGCCTCCTCGCTGCTCTCACTGTTCTATATGCAATAACTGTGTGGAAAAATTTGACCATCACTGCCCCTGGGTTGGCCAGTGTATTGGACTGGTAATGTCCATTCTTTTAAATGATATTTGTGGTGCTCTTGAAATCCCAAACTAGCAGCATTCGCTGAGCTGTGTTCAAGATACCTGAATATTGCTGTCTTTCATCTTCTTTTGATTATATCTTTATTTGTATAGACCCTTTCAGGCAGATGCTTTTCTTTTTCATTAAATTGTCTCACCATAATCAAAATAACTCATCCCAAAGCTGGAAGGAAAGAACTCAATTTACTCTGTAATGCTAGTAAAACCATGGGAAAAATTTAGGCATAATTGCTGGCCGCAATTCAGGTTTTAATAATGTCTATATTCAGGCCATAGGAAAGGGTGTCCAAGGTGATGGGGTCACTAAGGATAACACATTTCGTGGGCATGAAATGTGAAGTAGAATGCCTATAAATTGAGTAGCGGATGCACGTAGTAGGTACATAATACTGCCAGATTACCAAAGAGAGAAGTGGCTGATACTTGATCTTTATGAGAGAAATTTTGTCTAGTTGTTATGATTTCCGATTTTGTCTAGAGTCTTCTAATTATTGTTCATTTGCTGATGATTGCACCAATTTATGTCCTTGTTTGCCCGTACTGGTCAAAGTAGTGGTTAAATATTTGTTGCTTCTGAATTGATTATTCACAGATTATTATCTAGCTATTACTTGCCTTGACATAATCACAAAGATTTGCTACAATTTGGTCAACATGGTGATGATTTTTTATAGAAACTTCATTTTCATTCTGGATGCAGCGCAATTATCGGTTCTTCTTCATGTTTGTCTTCACTGCAACTCTTCTTTGCATATATGTGCATGCTTTTTGCTGGGTCTACATCAAGAAAATCATGAAAGCAGAAGACATTTCATTGGGGAAAGCTATGATCAAGACTCCTGCCTCCATTGTGCTTCTAGTCTACTCCTTTATTTCAGTGTGGTTTGTTGGTGGTCTTACCTTCTTCCATTCATATCTGATCAGTACAAACCAGGTAAGAAATTCATGCAATTTGTATTTCTTCTTTCCTTCAGTCCAGTTACCAATTGCAACACTCCACATCTATGTAGAAATAATGCATGATTGAGTGTGTTGTTCATGGTAAGAAGTAGATTTTTGGAATTTCATCTATGTATGTTGAATTCAAATATTATGTTTTCTTTTGCTCATAACTCCTGAGATCTAATTTTGTATCCTTTGGCAGTCGACATATGAAAACTTCAGATATCGATATGACCGCCGTGCCAACCCATATAACAAAGGGATTCTTAAGAACTTCAAGGAGGTATTCTTCACCAGTATCCCTCCATCTAAGAACAATTTCAGGGCAAAGATTTTAAAGGAGCCAGCAATTCAATCTAGAAGAGTGACGGGGGGATTTGTAAGTCCAAACATTGGGAAACCTGTAAGTGACATAGAGATGGGGAGGAAAACAGTTTGGGATGATCCTTTTGAAGGAGAGTCAGATGATAATGAAAGAAGGGTTAACAATGGTGACAGTCTCAATAAGCAGGATGGGTCTGCTGATATTTCCCCTGATCTAAGTAGGATCCTTCCCCCAGATAGCACCGATGGGCGAGGCATCTCATATCCTAGGCGTTCCAGTTGGGGAAGGAAAAGTGGAAGCTGGGAAGTATCCCCTGAATCTCTTGCTTCAGCCATTGGAGAATCAAACCGGGTAACTGGTAGCAGCAATGGCAACTTGATAGGTGGGACTCAACAATCTCAGTCAAATCTTAGAATGTAAATTGATAGGAAGAAGAAAATTTTAAACAGAGAAAAAGGAAAAAAAATTGGTGTGTTTTTATTGAAATTGATTGTGTTCTATAGTGCCAAGATTTGTCTTTCACGGAATGGTGAGGTTTTGGGCCACTGTAATGCATCCAAAACGGTGTTTACTCCCCTTTCTTATGGCATTTTTATGATTTCATTATCAGTTTTGTGTTGCATTTCTCTGAGTAATTGTTGATTTGTTGGGTTTGGGTTGTAAGACAGTCACATTGTAAAGGATTGTTACAAAAATTATACTAAAATGTATATAATGGAAATCTACTGCCGCTTAAGAATCTCTTGCAAAAGAAT
Source organism: Bursera palmeri (assembly GCA_026225775.1). Taxonomy (NCBI): domain Eukaryota; kingdom Viridiplantae; phylum Streptophyta; class Magnoliopsida; order Sapindales; family Burseraceae; genus Bursera; species Bursera palmeri. The sequence goes on along the minus strand of JANKKB010029718.1, from coordinate 25,255 downwards.
GATACGCAAAGAAAGAATGAAAAGAATCCAGGTTGTTCCACGATATATACAAGCATGTGAAGTCACATCCCACGGGGTTACAAAATCTCAACGCTTATTATATACTTTGGGAGCTCTTGCTTGGTTGGGGATTGTTGTGAGGTTGAACTCATGTCTTGAATTTGAGAGTCCAGATCTACAAACAGCAGAATAAATAGTGAACCATAATTTTTTCTTTTTGTTTGACACATTTGAAATTCCAGCTGTAATAATCAGGTCGCCGAGTTCTTCAGAGGATGGCTTTTGTTATCCTAGTTCTTGATGGGGGAAGAATCAGGTCCCACTCTTTTAGCCATTCAAATCCAGCTTATCACCTCTATTTGTGATACAAGGACAACGATTTCATTCCCAAACACTTAACAAAGAAACCATATCTTTGCCTTTTTTTTTGCTTTTTTGGGGAAAGTAATGCCTCACTGCCTCAGGAATCACCTCTTCACAATCCAAACAGAACTCAATTCTTATTTGGAAGTGTCCATTGTGGGCGAAGAGACAAATCATATTCGAACTAGCAAATATATAAAATTGCTAAAAGCACTCCAAATTTCGATTTGCTTTGCCCCTGGTTACCAGAATCATCGAGTTTGATTATAATCTATCAAAATATACACAAATTTGCAAAGAAACAAGCAAGCTATTGAAGTATGGCAAACACTTGAGATATTAAAGTATCTCAGTCACAGAAAAATGATTCCCAAGGTAGTGAAATTACAATAGCCATTCGAACAAAAGAAAGTTTCCAAGGCAATAGAATGCGAGTTCAATAACACATTTTTCTTTCCAAATGATGATTAACTAGTAGTGATAAAATAGAGGATCAAATCTCGTAAACAAGATAAAAGGTTCAAACTTCGTTGAACATCATTGCATGGACTGAAAGCGTTTCACGATAATCATGCTCATATCCAAATATCGCTGAGCACAGTTGGAAAGGCAAGCTGATTCACTGGAGCTGAACTTACTCCCTGGTGTACCAGTGATACATTTGTCCCAACAAACGGTAGTTAGCTTTGCCACCATCTCACTAACCATGGCCTTCTCCTTTTCTTGCTGTAAAGCCACCACCCAATTACTCAAAACCCAAAATTACAAAACAGGTTAATTGATCAAGATCTAAACACACCAACTATAACAATATGCTTAAACCATTTGATTGCAGAAAGTAAGAGACTTGACCAACTGGCATCCATCACCTCATGTTTATCACTTGCACCATACTGACAAAATTAAAATTTAAGAAATTTCCCTTCCCACACTGCACTCTCCGAAGCTAAAAAACACACCCAGATACACAATCACAGGGAGAAAAAAAGATAAGAAATTGCCCTTCTCCAGCAATTTTATTCAATCAAACACATTATTCCCATTTTTTTAAATAATCAAAAATTGAACCAACTCGTGCAGCTAAGAAATCAAGGAATCATTTTCCCAGATCTTCGATAATAACAACCAAATATATATATATATATTTAAAAAAAAAAAAAAGTGAAGCAAGATACCGCAGTTTAAGTTAACAAAAAGTAGTCCTACTCCAGCATCAAATTGATGTTATTTAATTAAGAAAAACACACATTATATACTTCAATTACAGTTTGTTCATATGTACATATAATTTTTTTTTCCTTTTATTAGATAGAGCACTAACCACTACCCAAACGAAAATTGTGTACCATAAAACAGAATTGCAGCCGAAAACAATAAATTGCACGACAATCATAAAGCTAGACTAATGAAAGAAATAAAATTTATTACAATATAAACAACTCATAAAGATTAAAAGAACTGATCATCTGCACTAGTTCGAAAACGGAGAACAAAATTATAACTAGAATATAGTTGAATAAAGGTAAAAAAATTACAAATAAATCAGAAAAAGAAAAAAAACTTACGTTGAGAAATCGCTGCATTTCGGCGGAATTAATACCGGAAACGTCCATTATTCGTATTGAAATTTGATTCTGTTAAAACCTAAAACCCTCTTTATCAACTCCCAAAAACCCTAGGCCGACGGGCCCCTCCCTACTTAAACTATTTACAAACCATGACTGAAACCAAGCCACCTAACACCTCGGATCGCCTAGACGCGTAACGGGCTTTTAGTTTATGGGTCGGGTTGTAACCCGATTCTTTAAATGGTTTGTTCATTAATTTTTCTGTATGAGTTGGGCTCATATAAATGGCTTGTTCATTAATATTTCTTGGATCCTCAAGTTGATAGGATGTTGTTTGGGCTTATTAAAATTAGACGTGGGGCTGATATCACTTTTTCGATTTCTTTAAAGATTTTCTTAATGTAAAAATAACAAAAAAAAAAAAAAAAAAAGATATTATCAAAAATTATATTTCCCTTATCCCTCCATTAATAAATTTATTAAATCCCATTATAATAATATAATGTTTAAACTTTTAACAATTACCCTACTTTTTTTTAGCCTCATTTAATTCTCTTAATTATATATATGATTCTTAATTACATCCACATCACTTTAAATGTTGGCAAACAAAATTTTGGGTGTAAAAAAAATTATTTGATGAAGAACAATATTTAATAAGGGAATAATGTAGTGACAAAGAGGGAACAATATATAAAATTATTTGATTTAAGGATATTCTAAAACTTATTGTAATGTCCAAAACTTGATTATCTTGTATTAGAATAAGCATTTTTTCTTTTAAAGAAAAAAAACTTGACTATTTGCAAGTGATTTATAATTAAGGATTATTCTTATTATCATTTACCGTTTTACATACAAATTAAAACTATATATACAAATAACTTATATAACATATCTCCTCCTATTTAATGAGCATTGCATTCATATATGTGATTATATATTTTTCATCACTAATTATAACCTATTGTTTTATTATTAATTTTCACACATCCATGATATTATGTCACCTTTTAAGTAAACAAGGCTGCTTCTCTCCCATTAGAATCATCACACAATAGCCCATCTCTTCCCATAAATCTTATAAATTTTTATATAGTATTTGATAACCATTGATTTACTACAATATTTTAGTGGGAAAGAGAAGTTAAAATTTTTTCTAAATGTCACTCTACTCTTCTTATATTAATGTTGCTCTAATTTATAGAGAAAAATTATATCTTGAACATAATTACACGTGTTTTTGTTAAAAGTTATGATTGACAATGGAGGGAAAAAAAAAAAAACCTTGGTAAGCTCTATTTGAAGAAACTGTACCAATATGTCACATGCTTAAATAAGAAATATAAATATATATCCGTAAATTTAAAAATCTGGCAGTTGAGTCAGCGATCGAAGTCTTTTTAGCCATGTATCTTTTGGTTTACCCAACTTTAAGATGAAATTAAAGTTAACGGTGGAGAAAAAGGTATTAATTAAACTCCCACCAAGCATTTATAAATGTATATTTTTGTTTTTCAAGACATGGTTTTTCCATGGCTTTTGAAAAAGCTATTTATTTATCATCATATCTGACTCATTGGCCATTGCAACGCACTCTGCAACAAAAATATTATATCATGCATTATTACTCTTACGTAAGTATAAATCTGATAATGATGTGATTTCAATTATTTGCACAGAGCCCCTCGAATATTCATTCTGCGAAACTATTCCTACTGCTTTCCCAACAAAACATGACGATACATGAAACATGTATTAAGCAAATTACTATCAGCCATGCACATACAGAAAGACAATAGAAAATGCTTTTTATAAGCGGGAGGGAGAAGATATCAATGTATATCAAACGTGACAAGGAAAGAGAAAAGAAAACATTTCGATCTCTTCACCCTGAAGAAAAGTACCAATCTATACCTTCGTCGTCCAATCTCCTTTGACTTTTTACATGAAATTATTTTCTGGAAATCTTTCCAGGGCTTTGATCGCTTTTCGTTTTCAACAAAACTACTTTATCTTTTATCTCTTTTGAATCCGAACCTTAAGATTTGAAACTTAATTTCCAATACGGCGCCCATTATGTGCCATCTGTTCATGATCAAAAGATGCGGATCTGGAAAGTCTGGAAAAGTAAAAGCTAATGCCCTTTAGCGTTATTAAGTCCAATCGTGATCAGAAAAAGAAGGCTTAAAGCCAATACCTCTTAAGTGAAGCAAAAATTAATTAGAACATTATATTGGACCGGAACTATTGGGAAACTTAATCAGTAAGTCACAGATTCAGACATCTTTTTCAATCGCTACTTATATTTAAATAAAAAGTCAAAACGGCTGAAATGCTCCCAATCCTGGATCATTATATATATCTACCTTGCACTCAGGGAAAGCACAATAGATCATTGAGCTGGTCAGAAAAACTTGATAAATATATTGAGAAATAAAAAAATATAGAAGGAGGCTTGTTAAAAAATAACTCAAAACATTGAAAATTTAGATTTCATAATAACGTTTGATCCAAAATTCGACACATGTTATTACATGTTTTTTTTATTGTTTGTCTAAGCGTTGAATTGTCCTTATGTTGGATGTGATGATCATGACATTTTAATTTTTAATGTCTAAACTATTTTTTTCAAATAAATCTTTTAGTTTTGATCATTTTTGTAATTCTTTCTAAATATGCCTTCAAGTTACTTAGCTGAATACCTTAAAAGGGAGAGAGAGCGTTCAATATGCCGAGGACATATATACATCTCATCTGATCAATAAACGTCACGGGATAAAAATTTATTATGCGAAACAGACACATCATTTAGGTTGTTTTGTTGATTTGGTGAATAATAATATAGTTAATTTCTAACGCACGAGAATTGATAATCCTACCTAACAGAGTTATCTTCATCTTTATAAGAACTACAAAGGTGCAACCTTAACGTAGCTACAACATCTACAATTGTAACGTGTAAAGTGTAAAGGAATGTCGTGCATGGTAGAGCAGGTCAGGCAACCGAACCTGGCGAATATACTTTGCTGCTTATATATATACATATATACTAGTAATGGTGCCCAAGCATTTCTAGACATGAAAGATTCTTGCCATCAGCTTCGATCCACTTTATTTATTTCTTTGTTTTCTTAAAAAAGCAACTTACTGGGGCCGTATTAATAGATAAAAATAAATAAATTTATATTTAAATCAGATCACCACATCTTTATCGAAGGAGGAGCCTTGAGAGGCTTCATCCTGCTGGGATAGTATTCGACTAATAGAACAATCAATTCCATGAATGTTCATTCATCAAATCAAAATATACCTCTTAAAAATTATTAATTATGATGATTGTTAATCAGGTTAAAGAAAATAATACATGTTTAAGATAATCTTATTGGACAAAAGAATAGATAAAATGATTTGTTTATTTCACTAAATTATTGAACTCTTTTTATTAGGTGTTTTAGCATCTAGATTAGACTAAATATTACACATTATATAAACTGTAAACTGATCACAACATAACTCAGGTCCAAAACTCCAGCTATAGGAGAAAAAGGAATTGCATGCATGGATGAGAGAAGCTAAGGCTCCTATGTCATTCAGCAAGAGAATTACGTTGCTATTTATATATGCATTAATATTCAGTCTCAAACCATTGATATCAGACCTGACAGATTTTCATGAGTGGAACCAAATTTTTATTTTCTTCGTTAAAATGTGTTATGAGTCGATAACAAGGGTTATGACTTTTTCATTCGTTTGATTTAAAAGATTTACAATTTGAATGAAATATTTTAAACTAATAATATAATATAATATTTTGAAAAGTACAGTCTTATACACTTTATTTAAAGCACAGAACAGTTAAAATTATATTATCACTAAAGCTAGCTAAAACCTAAATTAACCCAAAAGACCCATCGCCTTCCGTTTCACTTAAGCTCTCTCGCCGTCTCTCGTGCTATATATATACTTAAACCATTACTCATTGACGCCTTCATCTAACCCTATTGCTCTAGCTATCAGAGGATTGTAGCTTATTTTCAACAAAAGCAAATTTAAGTTTCATTCATGGATAGGTTCAGTAACTTTGTTAGAGACGGAGTGATCAGATTGCCTCCAGGTTTCCGTTTCCAGCCAACTGATGAAGAGCTTCTCTTTCAGTACCTGAAATGCAAGATCTTCTCCTGCCCTTTGCCTGCTCCAATCATTCCCGATATCAATATTTGCAAGTACGATCCCTGGGACTTGCCTGGTAAGTAAAAAAATAAAAGTAAAGCTTTGGTCCTTTCTGTACCACTTTAGAAAGCCACGTCCACCAGCAATCTTTTCTTTTCTTTAGCTGCAGTCACTTTCAGTCACTTGCATTCTTTGAGTTGAAGTTATATGTTTGTTTCTCAAGTGTGCGACAGCAATGCAGTTAGTGAGCTAGCTTTAGAGTAGTCCAAATTCTAAAGTTTGAATTTTATGTGTTTCAGGTAACTTGGAGCAAGAGAGGTACTTCTTCAGCAATAAAGAAACCAAGTACCCAAATGGGACCAGAATCAACCGAGCGACTGCTTCTGGTTATTGGAAAGCAACTGGCGTGGATAAACAAATTGTATCTACAAGCAGGAACCAGATGGTGGGGATGAAAAAAACTCTGGTTTTCTACAGAGGGAAGTCTCCGAATGAGTCCAGAACTGATTGGATCATGCATGAATATCGCCTCATCAATGCAGGAAGTACACCTTCAGTTTTCCCCTCAAACCAGGCAAATTTCCTCATATATATTTTACTATTTATAGTATATCTCTAAACGATGAATTTGGCCCATGACCAGATAACCACATTTTATACAGAGCGAGAGAGAGAGAGAGAGAGAGAGAGAGAGAGAGAGAGAGAGAGAGGTTAATGCAAGACTTGAACTGCCTCTAGAAAATTTGGAACCTTGACAAAAACTTTTAAGTTTTTGCATGCAGTTGCAGATTAAATGTTAAAATAGAAAATATAAAAATAATTTATTATTCAAAAGTTATCTTTTATTGTTTTCTGAGACGCAATTTTATTCGTTAATTAACCTTGAATGTGTATTTTTTGATTTCTTTAGAACATAAAAAAATTGCTTTCAATTGACAAGATAGTTTTCTTACACTTGGTTTGATTGTCTGCAGAATTATTTGAACGAGATGGAAAATTGGGTCATCTGTCGCGTATTTTTAAAGAGAAGAAGCACGAAGGATGCACATGCTCATGAGAATACGCAAAGTAGCGGGATGAGAAACAAAAATGTTATGGTGGGTCAGCCTCAACTCTTTGACTTTATGACGAGAGACAATAGAAGTTTAGGTGCCGCTATCTCTTCCTCTTCGTCTTCTTCAAATTCTGGTGGCATCAGTGAGGTCTCTTCGAATGGGTCATCCGATCAGGAAGAAAGCAGTAGCCGTAACTAATGTTTATTTTCTGAACTTGCTTCTGTAAAGAGTTGCAGCAAATTTAGAAACTTTATTTATCAAAAAACTCAATTGCGACTGTCAAACTTCGATCTTGCGAAACTTCGAAGGCTAACAGATGCAGTAGAAGTTTTGATATATTGCATGTGGTCGATTGATGATAAATCAGTACGTAATTACTGAGAGAAATGGTTATTAATGCTTCTTGTTATTATGCTAATCTGAGTGATCATTCTCGAGCAACCTTTAGCATCCATCCATATAAACTCAACGCCGACAAAACATCGACAAAGCATGTAGGCAAATGACAAAAATGCCCATCAAATATGAAAATGACCATCAAGAGAAAAATATGCTAGGCAATCTTATGTTGACGAGTAGAGTCCACCAATAAAGAGTAGAAATCAAATTAGCGAGTTTCTCGTACTAGTACTTCATGGAAAAGGATATAATTAAGCAACGAAAAAATTACACGCAAAAGTTTAATTTTAGTTTATAGTTTAAGCCAAAAATTGTAAGGCATCAAGGAGAATCATATGATAATTAAATTAAGAAGATAGAAAATAAATACCACTGATTAATTTTCAATATCTCATAGAGAAGATTAAGGGAGTGTTTGTTTTTTTTATCTAAAGTCTGATTTGACTGATTCTCAATCATTTAGACATTTTAATGTGTTTTTCTTTTCTTTTAGCTTTAAGACTTACTCTCAAACAATTTCTTTTGAACGAGAAACACTAATTTTTTCAGTTTTTATCTAAATGATAAGTTGAAAGATTTATGATACCCGTAATTCTTTAAAATATCATTATTTAATTTATTAATGACCCATTTATCCATAAATTTTACAAAATAATACATATTTTAAAAAATTTACATGTAAATTATAATATAAATTATTTCTTAATATTGTAAGAAAAATAATAATAAATTACAAAATTTTAAATATTTAAATACTTCAATATTAATTTTTGATTTGCAAATATTTTTAATATGTTAATTGTTAACAAATATAACTACATAAGTGAAAACAATATCAATAAGGATAGATGTGTAAAAATCCTAATTGAAGACATTTTAATTTGGATGTTGAAATTAAAAAAAAAAAACTAATACTATGAGTAAAAAACCTATATTCGAACTAGCATCATATGAGTGGTAAAGTGACTTTTATATATAAGTGGTAATTGTGAAGTCATATATTGTTTTAAGTTTCTGTATTTACCTTACCACTTATATAATGTCATACCATAGTTGTGATACAAAGTTGGGATACAGACTTTATATTTATAAAATTACTTAGAAAATAAACATATTATTTAGATTGATGTATTCAAATTTATTCATACTTTAGTTTAATTTAGACTCATTCAAATTTCAGAAAACAAAAAACAAAACCAAATGACCCCTAACCCTTCTTACAGGCAAGATAATTGCTGGCTACCATAATGATGATTTTCATCAAAGACAAGAATATACTTTAAAGATATTTAATTTTGGATTAAGATTTCCTAAAAAAGATAAGAATCCAATCAATGAAATTCATTATATTTGATTCACGCATAAATGCAACATATGACGTGTTTTGTCTTTTTTTAAAAAGCTTACTCAATTTTATTTTGTATAGGAAGGGAAGCACGTACCCATCAACTTTGCAGAAAAAGAAATTCAACAATAAGTGAGCATGGGGTTCTCACAATCACTTCAAATGCTACTTTCTGAGTTTCTGAAAAGGTAAAAATTAGCGACCAACAAGTTTTCCCAAACCGAGCTGAATGGCATTGTTGGATGATTATATACTAAAAATATTATGAGATGCTTTCAGCCGCTCCATCCTCTTCATTATGTTAAAACCCTAATGTTAGGTATTACTTTATTGAACTCGCTGTCTATCAAGGAAGAAGAAGGTCTCTACTCTAGGCTTATATGAATTTTGTTATCATATAATGTAAGTTTTGATATGAATAAATTAGGGGTCCGAATCAAATCAAAGATCATTATTTACAAATTTTATACATATCATCATCATATGACAAATTTAACAGGTTGGAATTTTTGTGATGAATTTTCAAATCAAATGGACCTTTATTAATTTTTTAAAAACATAGTTTAGTTATTAATTTTTGTGATATTAAGTTATTTTCTAAAAGCTTAAGCCAAATCCATGCACCAAAACCATCCGTTGTTCCGAACTATATATCACAACAGAATTTCAAAGTACTTTTTGAGTCATAAAATTACTTACAAACTCCATTGCTGTTCTCCTACTATCACTAATAATAGCTTGAATCAAAACATTTAATTAACTATATGATCAGTTCTGCTTGCAGTTTGGCTTGAAATTTCGGTGCTTTGATATTTAGGTGGCTGAGTCTATCCACTTTGAGTAGTATTTGGCTAATATTCCGGACTGCAATTTCTCCGTTCAAATAAAGTTTTTCTTATTCCTTCCAAAGTCGTAGTGATGAACTAAATTTGACAATTGAATGTAACTTCCAAGTACAACTAGAGGTTTGTTATTAACTCAGAAAGCCAAGAAAACTCCACTTAATTATTTTCCAAAAATCACTATTTAACAACCGTAAGAAAACAGACTTTAGCTATATCCGTCTAACAATTTCTTATTATTAATTTCTTGGCACGTACTTGCCGTTAGGCCACTCTTTCAAGCTCTCCAATCTTAGTATCTCTTCCTCTTCCTCATCGTCCAATTTGGCCTTCCCTTTAAGCCCAACCTCTCTCTCTCGCTTTCCCTCTCTCTCCCTATTTCTTCAATTCAGGTTCTACCATTATCATCTCCAATGGGATGCGGGGTGTCAAAGAGCAGCTCTGATTCGGATAGGGAAGCAGCTGTGACTTCTTCTAAGTTCCCTCCACTTCTTCGTCGCCGCTTCGAGGAGATTAAAGGAAGAAGAAGAACAACTGAGAAAGGGACGCTATCCAAAAAAGTGCTGCTCAAAGAGAGTTTGCATGATGATCCCTCCGCATCTCATTTCGTCCACGGTGATGATAATGGTAGAAAGAGCTTGTCCTCCGCAGAAGAAATTTTTAGGGCTGCAATTGCAAAGGTGATACCAGAGCCTGAGCCTGAACCTGAGCCCCTTTTGGATAAGGATAATAAGGTAGAAAAGGAGGAAAAGGCAGCAGCGGAAGACAAAACTGAGGAAGAAAATAAAGGAGACATTGAAGAGGAAGGTGAAGGAGAGGATAGGATTAGCATTGTTACAAATGAATATTTATGTCCTGGCTCACCAAGCTTTAGAGTTTACATTGAACCGATGAAAGACGACAAGGATGACGAAAGTGAGTTTTTCTTTCAATCAATTACTAACTAAATATCATTGTGAATCGCCTACCTTCATTATAAGCAGTATTTGTTGCAATGCACGTAGGTAAGACTGAAGAAACAAGCCGAAGTTCACAGGCTGATGACAATGGTGAGATCCTGGAATCAGTTGCTTCTACTGAGGTACGAACAAGTTATATATGTATTCTTCCTAGCCTTTAATAGTGTCGACTAAAAATGATTTACTACCGTTAAAATTGGGAGCAAAAATTCTATTTTCCCTTTTCATTTGCTAACAAGAACAAGATATGAGCATTTAACTAAGTATATAGATACGTTAATTACAACGAAAGTTTTTTCCGTGCCAACAAAATCTTAGATAATAAATCAAATTAGCCTATATCGTAAGGGTACATATTAACACTTACAAATACAATATTTAAGTTCTCGAAAAAAAATTGTATCCAATCGAAAGTTTATCAATGATGACAATTTAGAATATGATTACAGATAAAGTACTTTAGGTCAAATTTATGAATTTTTAAGTTACTGCATGCAGGATTCCGCGGAAACGAAGACAAAAGAGAAAGGAAAGAGAGGAAAAGGATTTAGGAGGGTTATGGGTAAGGGAGCGCCAGGGGCTGTTAAGCATTTACTGAACGCGACGTCATGTTACCACCCAGCTGTCGCTCGCCATGAAAAAGCTCGTCTTCTTGCTGAGAAAACAGGCGCCTGACAACTAACTAAAGCTAGGAAGAACGAAGAGATCTTACATTTTCATCGAATATTGATTTGGGGTAGAGATCTGTTCTTTTTGGCAAATTAAAGATAGGCAGTTTTCTTGATGAAAAATATCATGAAGCCTGCGAATATAATCCAAACTTGTAAAAATAGTTTTCTCCAATGCTTTGTTTTTCCACAAGGTGAGCAATACACTTCAAAATTTGGGTGAAAGTTGACAGGTTTAGCTCGCGATCTGGCTAGCAATTACATATATAATTTATTACAAAATTACTTCCCTAATAATCATACAATATAATAATATAGTAGGAATTAACTTCTCTAATCATGATGAAATGTTAGGGTTTCGATAACAATGAATTGATCAATAGAGCTTTTCCCGTTTAAATGGGTATGGGAGAGGAGAGATTTAAGGACATTTTTGAAACCTGAAGACTGTCAATATGTTTCTTTAAATCTCAAGGAGGTGATTCATATTTACTTCTAAGATATTTGTTAAGATTTTAATTGTTTCTTCAGCATTGATTAATCAATGATAGATCACACACACATATATAATTTGAATGTGATAACTGTATTTCTTATTTATGCAATAGATTAATCCATTTTCATCTATTAATTATTTGCCACGAACAACTATTTCACATACATACATGATGTCCCAAAGATTTGTTATGTAATAACAATTAGGATTTAAATTGAAATCATTACTTTATCGTATCAAACAAAAAGACCAAAGTATTGTTATTTAATTATACCACATATCTAATAGATAAAAAAAGAACACATGATTCAACAACATCGATCTCCCAGAAGCTGATATATAAGTTAATTATGAATAAAAATGATAATTGAAAGAGGGGGACATTGTGAGAGCGTAAGAAAATCCGAGAAGAATAAAATTAAACATAGGTAATAGCAGTCTATAGAAAGGCTAGCTACCAGCTGCATCAGGAACACAATTAGAAACAACCCACCATAATATTTTTAGCTAATATATATAGCAAGAGTTGCTAGAGCTAGCCACAAAATAGATATACAATACAATAAATCGGTTTATAACTGATATGGATAAACAATTAAGGAGGTAATTCTCTCTTATCTATAAAGAAAATTACACACACTACTATATAATAAAAGCATAAATCCAATGAAAAGAAAAAGAAGAGAAAGCGAATGTCTTCATCGGGTGCCAAAAGACAAAAGAAAGTTCATGGCATATATCTAAAAAAATATTACGATCAAAATAGAAAAGTATACCAATCAGTTATGCACAAGTCACGATAACTATCAATCATAAGTTAAAATTTACATCTAATCACAATCAAGAATACTAAATTTATGTGGAAAGCTAGTAAATGAAAAAACTCCAAAGACCATAGTCCAATAAACTTTCACTATCAATAACACATTATACAAGTTTTATTCTTTAATATAACATCGATCATTCACCAAATCAATAATATATCATCAAGACATCAATAACTTACTCACAATACAATATCATCAAAATATGGTTTCTGAAAGATGTGTGTAACAAATAAATTTTAATGTCTTAACAAATAGCTCTAAGAAAATATACTAAACAGATGATAAATGAAAATCAAATACCGTAAAAGTACAATATCAAATTGACTACTTTAAATTTGAGTTAAAGTGAGGCATAATTGATCATTCTATCTAGGAATCAAGTTCTTAGACCCTAGCCCCTTTTCTTTTTATTTTTCTTTCTCTTCTTTTCCCTTGCTTCTCGTCAACTCCCTTCTTTTCACGGACACCACTTTCATTTTTATTTAACTTTTGTCTTTTAGTTGCTTTATTATTGGACCTCCAAGGGCTACTTTGTTTGCTTGGGCTGGGCTCAAGCATGTGACATCCCAACACAAAGGAGGGAATGCAGCAGACGGGACCTACTATTCCTCCAGGAAAATCTGCAAATTTTAGAGACCAAAGGAATCCACCTGCTGCTTCATCAAATTCCAACGGAAAACCACACTTAATCAGCTCAGAGAGTTTACTTATATGTTCTTCTCTATTCCATAACACTCCCTTTGATATGGCTTCAGAGAAGAGTGTTGCATATTCAATCAGATTTTTGTGTCCACTTGACCTGTCTATCTTCTGCGTGAAAAACTTCGAACTCTCTTTATCCCAGCGTATAATTTGGCTTACGGGGACGACACAGTTTCACATGTTGACAGTGACAAATTACACCTTACAGTTAATGTGTTCCGCAGTCTGTAGAGTCGTGAGATTCAGGAGGCATTTAACAGCTTCATGTCTCTTCCTAGATTCCAATTAGAGATCAGCTAGAAAGCCCAGAATGAGTTTAAGCAGCCGTGTGCTAGATTCCAATTAGAGATCAGCTAGAAAGCCCAGAATGAGTTTAAGCAGCCCTGTGCTAATAGAAATTTCACAGGTTTAGCTTACTTCTAAAGGTGTCTAAAGAGGTAGTGCAATTTCATATAGTCATGTTCATAATTTTGATTATTTCAATTCCAAATATATTTATTTGTAATTAATTTTCATTTTTTTTTTTACTTTTCTTTAAATCTTCATTACATTTAAAAATAGGGTAAGTGAGATCTTAGATAACTTTAATTAATATTAGTTACAATCATGCAAAATAGTGAATTAAAGGCTAGCTCGATCTATTACAAAATAAAATAATGCTTGTCCCCTTCTTTTCCTTTATAGCAAGTTTCTATATATAATATTATTTTTTGTTTATATCAGATTTGCAACGTCAAAATAATTAAACTATTGGATGGGTGTTTTGAAATTTAGCCGAATATTTATTTTTTTTATTGGTTAATCAATTATAAATTAATGAGTTAACATGTTTCTCACTGGTTTGATATTATAGATTAACATCGTGTTTAACCTATTTATCATAACAGTTAATAGATGCAATATATATTATACTCGTTATATTTGTTTTAATATCTCACCTAAAATTATACCTTTGTTTACAACTTAAACTTAGTCAAATAATAAGAGAAAAAATCAAACTAGTTAAAAATCAAAACAATCACAAAATTTGGTTATATCCCTTCGATTTTTGTTACATCTTTAATTGTTTCAAAAGCAAATCTCAATAGGTATTCCTAGAATTGATGAATTGTTGGTAACATTAGGAGGCTAAACAAACAATGACTTCTCCTTGAAGCCGATATCAGTGCCTAATAGTTAAAAAGAAGAGGCAGAGGCCTGCCTAGAGGACAAAGCCATGTGGAGAAAGGCTTGGAAGACACTTGGGAGGTATAATCATCTCCTAAGCTAACACTTAACGTGGAGGTAACCTTGTCGAGGAAGTTTGTAATAGTAGTTGACGATCAAAGTAAACGTCGAAAAAAGAGCCCACCGCCCGCACGGTAGTGAGAAAATAATAATAGTCTCTGCGTACGGAAAGAGAACTTTCGATGATGATTCGACCCCCTCAAGTCTCCTCCGAGTCTCCGGCTTTATGGAGTTTGTCTCTCAGCTCTCCTTTTCCACAGTTTGTGTGGAAATTAAGAGGCACTCAATGCTACGTTTGTGTTCATATTCCGAAAGACTTATCATTAGTTAAATAAATAAAAAATACCTATTATTATTATTATTATTGCTTAGTGGATATGTAGGGACCAATGTATACATCACACTACTTTGCCATCAAATCAAATTGCGATCTCATTTGCACACATGAATGGCGAATAGGCAAAGCAGAAGAAGGCTTCAATAATATAAAACAAAAACATTATAAATTGAGAGAGAGTTAGAGGAACTTATAAATATGATATTACTAATAGAGAATGCGATGAGACAGAGAAATTATTATTATTTTACCTTGCTAAATATATAGCCAGCTTTGCTTTAGTTCACTGGCGAGAATTTGTAAAGCGAAAAGTATAAAGAAGACTTAATTGTGAGGAAAAGAAGTAGTTGAATAAGATGTGTGACTAAGCAAATATTTTAATTTGTAAAGAGAGCGAGAGACTTTGCATTATTTGCAGACAGAGAAAAAGAGTAAGCAAATGTGTTTTTATATCCTCTGCGATCAGTTGAGTTAAAGTCTCCGCATTATCGCACCATCATTTTCTTTAATTAAAAAAAAAAAAATTATTGAAGGCTGAGTCAGGCTGCAGCCCGGCCTATTTTTTCTTTTCAAATATTTGAATCATTATTTCTTTTTATTCTCTTTATTATTGTCACTGTAATTTTTTTTTTTTTTTAATGGAGGTTTCTAATTAATATAAAAACACTGGAGTGAGATTCGCAATTTGATGCGAAAGTAGTTTGTTGTATAGTATGCATACAGTAGTCCTCATATAAAATGAACAATGAAAAATTAACTATTAAAACACTTATAGGAGGCTTCTAATTAATAACTTTCATTCAAAAGACTCTCCACGGTAATTCAAAAGGAACAATAGTCCTGAATGGTTTAAACTTTAATTATTACACTTGATTCGTGACGAATCTTTAAGACACTTCAAACCGAAAATAACTTTGCCAGATAACGAAGGGTTGCTAGCCGTAGCTCACAACCTTTAAGATCCCCTCTCCACGGTATTCAAAAGCATCAATGGTACTGAATGGTTTAAACTTTAATTATTCTTCCTGGAATTGATAAATTACTCTTTGATTCGTGATGAATTTTTAAGAGACTTTAAACAGGTATAACTTAGCCGGGTAACGAAGGGTGGCTAGCTGCAGCTCACACTTAGATAACTAATAATGATAAATGTTACCCATTTACTAATATCATGTAAAATTTGTTATATAGATTGATTGTATGTGACAAAAGAATCTCAAAAAACAAAAGCCATAATGCCCACGAATCGGTTTAAAAGGGTTATATGCTTTTCACATTGAGGTCCTTTCTGACGTTTACTTTCTTAAGTGTCAAGTTCACAACCTTCCTCCGTAAGTTTTTCTCTATATATGTTAAGTATAGTTTAACTGACTCGATCATTTCACCCAAGAAGAAACAAAATTTCTAATTGCCTGTGTAAAGTAGGAGAGAATTCAAAGCTTGGTGGGTATTAGCATTGGAAATGGCGACACCAAGAGAACACATTGAAGAGATAAGAAGAAACATTTACTGGATAGGACGTGAGGAACAGAATCCAGTGTTGTTTAAGATGTTATACAAGACTGTTAAGCTTCTTTCCGCTGAACTCTACGCCAAAGATGTTCACTTCCTTATGGAACTCATCCAGGTATTTCTATCTGTCTTAATATTGCTTGTTTATTAAACATCCAAAGCTGGTGTGGTGATGAGTTGTTAATTTTGACAGAATGCAGAAGATAACGAGTACCCGGAGGCGGTGGATCCTGCGCTGGAGTTTGTGTTAACCTCTCGTGATATAACAGGCACTGGAGCTCCAGCCACGTTGCTGGTTTTCAACAATGAGAAGGGCTTTTCTGCAAGAAACATTGAGTCTATTTGTAGTGCGGGACTCTCCACCAAGGAAGGCAACAGAAAACGTGGCCAGATTGGGGAGAAAGGTACATTAACTTGGTCCATTAATAATCGACTGTATATTACAGATATATTGATGTTGTGATAATACACATCCTACTTAACTTTTCTTATATTATTGATTTATAGATATTGTCGTGTCTCTTCCGGTTGAGAATTAGTAGCCTCACAGGTTGTGTCTCCAGATATCAGCAGTATAATTTAAGCAGGGTCAAATTAACATAACATAAATAAACTATATTCAATGTTCTGAAAATTGTACCATAGTTTACAGTAGTTTAGGATTTTTTTTTTTTTTTTTTATATATAAAGAATTTGTAAACAACTTGGACAAAATAATAAAAGAGTAATTGATTAACCAGAGAACATATTAACAAAAGTGGAAAAACAGAACAGAAAGAATAGAGATGAAGAACAAAAAAAGACGAGAAATTATTGGTAATACTCTAAATTTTTTTTGTTATGCATAAGGGTTTAAATTGTTTGGTGGTCATGGCGTCTATTAGTGGTTTTGGGTCTCTCTCACCCCAAAAGCCAACTTAAAAAGTAAGGCTTTCCCTCACCCTTGTACAGTGAGCCGCCAACCCCTTCCATATCTAATGTGGGATATACCCCCAACATAGGTCTCTAATAGTATTCAGTTTAACTTGCAGGTATAGGGTTCAAGAGTGTATTTCTGATCACTGGTCGGCCTTACATATTCAGCAATGGCTATCAGATACGGTTCACTGAAGATCCCTGCCCACACTGTAACGTTGCATACATGGTTCCTGAATGGGTTGAGGAGAAGCCATCTCTTGCCGACATCAGGAAAATTTATGGTTCCGATTCCCCCCTTCCAACCACAATAATAATCTTGCCTTTGAAGCCTGACAAAGTCAAAGCTGTGAAGCAACAGCTCTCAATTGTTTATCCGGAACTTCTGTTATTCCTTTCAAAGATCAAGAAGCTTTCTGTCAGGGAACATAATGAGAACTCCGAGCACAATACAGTCAGTTCATTAGCTATTAACAGCGAGACTAACTTTATGACAAGGAAGAACATTGATGCTGAGTCCTATACACTCCATCTGTCTGCAGACGGTAACCGGTTTGAGAAAGAAGGTAGTTACTACATGTGGAAGCAGAAGTTTCCTGTCAAGGAGGAAAACAGAGTGGAAAGGAGAATGGATGTCGAAGAGTGGGTTATCACTTTGGGTTTTCCTCATGGTGAGCGTCTACATAGAGGAACAACCTCTCCCGGAGTTTATGCTTTTCTGCCAACTGAGATGGTTACAAACTTTCCCTTCATAATTCAAGCAGATTTTGTTCTAGCTTCGTCGAGGGAGACAATACTTTTTGATAACAAATGGAACGAAGGGATTCTAAACTGTGTGCCTTCGGCTTTTGTTAACGCTTTAGTTTCATTGGTGACAATGAATGCTCCAGTATCCAGTTTGCCTCTGATGTTCAACTTCTTGCCACTTAATGGCTCTTCCTATCAAGTGTTGAATGCCGTGAGAGAATCAATTAAAGCCAAGCTGGTTGAAGAAAGTGTTATTCCGAGTGAATCATATTTGGAGCAGAAGTTCTTTCACAAACCTAGTGAAGTGGGAAGGCTAATGCCCTCTTTCTGGAATATTTTGAAGAAGGCAAGGAATCAAGGTGTGAGCTTGAACAATCTCTCATCTCATGGAATATATGTTCTAAATTCAGCATTCGACAAGGAAGAGTATAACCAGGTACTAGATTTCTTGGGCGTGAAACCAGTCAACAATGAGTGGTATGCAAAGTGTATCCAGAGTACTAATCTTATATTAGGAGTGTCGGATGATGTTTATTCGGAGATTCTCCTATTCATAGCTGATAATTGGTCATCCAAATTCAGTTCTGCAAACTTTGGGAATATTCCCTTGATCAAACATGTGGATTCTGATGGGACGGTGTCTCTTTGCAGTATCAACGACTTAGCACAGACTGCAAAATTTTACCCTCAGAAGGTAGTGTGTGTGTCGGATCACCAGTCATGGTTGATTGATTGGAATAGGGAATTTAGATGTGTGGGTAATCGTTTTTTTATGCCAACAAGCACATATGACGCAATTCGATCTTGTCATAAGGCTGTGTTGTTGGAATGGCTGAATAAGTGGGTGAAGGTTGTTACTTTGACAGTGTATGATTACGCAAGGCTTCTTATTAGTCATCTCGGCAGTGGCCGGAAGCTTGCAGTTGCCTATGCTCACTTCTTGTATCACTCGCTCTCCAAGAACTACATATCATCAGGGAATGCTACTTGCTTGTGTGGGATAATGCCACTTGTAGATAACTATGGGAAGGTAAGTACAGGAAGAAACAGGGTTCTTGTTCCTGCTAACGGAAGCAAATGGGTACAATTGATTTTTTCAAACCCGTGGAGAGAACAAGGCTATATTGAGTTAGGGGAAGACTACTTGCTTCCTGGCAATTTTGCTGGGCAAATTACACCAGGAGACGAGTTCCTAGAGTTCCTTAAATCTCATGTTGGAGCTGCTGATATCCCTTACATATATCCTCCAAATGCTGGGATTCCAGGTGTATCCGCCCCACTCACAAACCAAAATGCATTCTTGCTATTGGATTGGATTAAAAACATGAAAGGTAAAGGAATCGCTATTCCACAGTTGTTGTTGACTTGCATAAAGGAGGGTAGCTGGCTGAGAGTGTCTATAAATGGCTTTTCTGGTAACAAACCACCCTCAGAGTCATTTTTTCTTACTTCATCATTGGGAGAAATTCTGCAGAATGGATCAGTGCTTGTTGATATTCCCCTAGTGGACCAGAGTTTTTATGGTGAAAGGATACACAGTTACAAGGAGGAGCTGCAGGCTATTGGAGTGATGTTTGAATATGGAGAAGCATGTGCATTTATTGGGAAGCGTCTCATGTCTATGGCAGCTTCCTCCAATGTAACCAGAAGCAACGCCTTATCAATCCTGAATTTTATTAAATTTCTGGTGGATAGTTATCTTCAGCCAGATAGTTTCATTCGCAGTATCAAAGAAGGAATATGGCTAAAGACCTGCCGTGGTTACAGGTCTCCGGTTGGCTCTGTTTTATTTAATCAGGAATGGAAAGTTGCTTCGCAAATAAGTGACATTCCCTTCATTGATCAATCTTACTATGGTGAGGAAATTCTTTGTTTCAAGAAGGAACTCATGTTGCTCGGTGTCGTGGTTGGCTTCAACCAAAATTACCAGCTTGTTGTCAACTATTTAAAATCGCCTACATACTTGACTTATCTCACACCTGAGGCTGTTCTTTTGGTACTGGAGTGCTTGCGTTATTCGTCATATTCTTACAGTCTTGTTGAAGCACTTAGAAATGTTGAATGCCTAAAGACAAATGCTGGTTACAAGTCTCCAACTGAGTGTTTTCTTTTTGATCCTGAATGGGGTTGTCTTCTACAGGTTCTCAATGATTTTCCCATAATTGATCAAAAATTCTACGGAAGCACCACATTGCCTAATTGGAGGATTGAGTTGAAGCAACTGGGTGTGGTGGTGGACTTGGAGAAGGCCGCTGAAGCATTTGCCCCACTTTTTAGACAGAAGGCCCGTTCATCTTCCATTTCAAAAGACATTGTTCTTCTATTACTCTCGTGTTACAGACAGATGAAGGCAGTGGCTCATAAACTTCCTCCCCATTTTAACAGCTGCATCTGTGAAGAAAAGTGGTTGCGGACTCGGCTTTGTGGTTATAGGTGTCCAAGAGATTGCATTCTGTTTGGTCCAGATTGGGAATTCATATCACCAATTACCATGCTGCCTTTTATTGATGACAGTGACAGTTTCTATGGCGAGGCCATTCATGAATATAGTAATGAGCTGAAGAGCTTAGGAGTCGTCGTAAAACTTGAAGATGGTGTGAAGTTTGTACTTGATGGTCTTACTACTTTCCTGAATCCCAACATGATCACTTCTGCAAATGTACTTGCACTACTAAAATGCATCCATATATCAAACGTAAAGAATTACTCATTACCGGATTCTTTTATCAGAAAAGTTTCTCAAAAGTGGTTGAAGACACATGCTGGGGCTGATTATATTAGCCCAGAGCAATGCTGCTTGTTCGATTCCAACTGGGATTCATGTTTAAAGCGGACAGACGGACCTTTCATCGATGAGATATTTTACGGTTCTGAAATTAAACTTTACAGAGAAGAGCTCAAGCAAATAGGAGTTGCCGTTGATGTAGGAGAAGTATGTCTTCAGCTAGCCAGCCACCTTGATTTTCACTCCGACTTTGACACTATTGTTCGAATATATAATTTCTTTAGAGAATCGAATTGGGTACCGGATAGTAAAGCTGCCAGATGCATTTGGATCCCTAATGGAAGTGAGAATGGACAGTGGGTCAACACTGGATATTGCGTTTTACATGATAAAGATGGTCTGTTCGGTTCGCAGTTGAATGCGCTAGAGAAACACTATGACAGGAATTTACTAAGCTTCTTCTCCAGTTCTTTTGGAATTAAATCCAACCCTTCCGTTGATGATTATTGCAAGCTTTGGAAAGTTTGGGAAAGTTCGGGACTGCAGCTCTCCTATGCTGAGTGTTGTGCATTTTGGCGTTGTGTTAATCAATGGAGTTTAAATACTCAGAAACTTCTTGCTGACAACTTGTTGCAGGTGCCTGTTAATTCTGGCTCAGATGGAATTTTGTTGTTGAACAAGCGTGATGTTTTCATTGCGGACGACCTGCAATTGAAGAATGTTTTTGAACAGTCGTCCACTCACAAGTTATTCGTCTGGTATCCTCAGCCTAGCCTGCCGGATTTGCCTCGGACTGAGTTGCTTGAAATTTTTAGGAATATGGGGGTTCGCACAATATCTGAATCTGTGAAGACGGAAGAATTATCAGTAGAAGATGGTGTGCAACTGAAGCGAGTGAATCCGAGTGAAATTCCTATTTGCAGAGGGCTGTTTAAACTCATTCTAGGCTTTCTAGCTGATCTTAGATTGGAAGCCAGAGAGAGGCACGAAGCTGTCAAATGCCTCCTTAATCTTATTGCCCTGGAGACTTCAGAACCCATAACTGTAAGGTATAGTTTGTCATTGTCAACCGGTGAAACTGTGGTCGTGTCAGCAAGCCAAATGATACGCTGGGATAAAGAGAGTTCAAAGTTCTTCACACAAAAGATGGACAGGTCAGGCGGATACAAAAATCTCATTGTATATGCAACACACTTGTCAGAAGCCATATCCAAGGGAGTGCTATGGAATAGAGAGGAACATATAAGTGCTCTCTCTGAGCTGATTAAGTGTGGTTTTCTGTTGGAATTTGATGAAATAGCAGTTGGTTTTCTTATGATGTCTAAGAATTTGCAGATGTCCCTGGAGGATGAGGAGTTCCTCTCTGCTGCTTTCCCTCCTAAGTAGGTATGCTATGAAGCGCTTTTTATGCCTTCCGTCACCAGAAGGACCAGGACCAACAGCCACCCTTCTCCTTTTCTCCTCTTTTTTTGTTTTGAAGTAATGTGTGTTTAATAACGTTTTAGCTTGTGGTATTGCTTTCTTTGTATGAATGGATTAGCTTCTAAATTGCCGATCCGTACCAGTTTTAAGCTGATATATTATAATCTTTGTTTGTGGTTGTTCTGGGCCTCTCTCAGTCTGCCATTAGCCTATATTCAGAATGGCATCTGGATTTGTTGCTAAATGTATAGATGATGCAATTGGCCTTTCAATTTATTGCTTTTATATAATTTTAGATGTTTTTATGTTATTCAAGTCTTCTATTTTGTCTCCGTGTGAGATTCGCAATTTGATTCCGAAGTAGTGTGACTGTTAACTACATTATTTCCCATATATGCATTAAGCTATCGATAAAATTACTCATGCAAATCTTGTAATTATTAAATAAATTATTTGTAATTAGACTCAACCAAACAGTCACAATGAGTCAAAGTGCCCCAGGCATCCCATTTCAAAGCAAGTCCGTTTGAAGCATCGTAAGAACGACCGTTCAGAGCCGGGTCAAGATTCACTACCGAGTTGGACGGCTTGGTGGTCACTTACTGAATGACACACTCCAACCAACAACTCACAAGCCAAAAGAAAAAGTGATATAACAGGCACAGGAGCTCCAGCCACATTGCTCGTTTTCAACAATGAGAAGGGCTTTTCTGCTAAAAATATGGGGTCCATTTGCAGCGCTGGACTCTCCACTAAGGAAGGCAACAGAAAAAGTGGCAAGATAGGGGAGAAAGGTACATTCACTCTTTCAGTTTTTCTTTACCAGTCGACAAAGAGGAAGAAACAGAACACAGAATTGAATATGAAGGACAAGAGCTCGAAGAGAAATGATCGGCAATAGTTACAACTTTTATGTTCACTCCGTAGATATATATACATATATATATATATATATGTATACATATATATATGTATGTATATATATGTATATGTAAATATAGATCTATATTTACATATACATATATATGGATATGTATACATATATATGTATATATGTATATGTATACATATACATATACATATATATATATATATGTAAGAAAATTAACGAGCTCTGATACCACTTGTAAGGAAATTATGTGGAAACAAATAACATCAAGATTGGTAAAATTCAAACAATAAAAAAAGACAAAATATTTAATATGGTTCAGCTTTAATTGACTATATCCACGGATGAAGAGATAAATCTACTAGATCATAAGTATGTAAGAGTATAAAAGATAAATCCGATACCAAACATATTAGTGCCTAAGGGTAGCTCGATGCCTACTAACATTCAGCATGCCTAATATAACAGAGCAACAGGCTCTCCTAAAATACTAAGGGTATTCACCCCTTATGTCTAGGCTCTCTTTCTCATAACATCTCTTCATAATTAGAACTGATTCTCAATCCCTATATTTATAGGTGTATATAGAGATCTTCTATTCTTAATAGGAGTAAGACTCCTATTGAATAATAATTCTATTTCCCTATATTTATAGGTATATATAGAGATCTTCTATTCTTAATAGGAGTAAGACTCCTATTGAATAATAATTCTATTTCCCTATTCCTTCTATCAATCATATTTCTTATAAGAGTCAACTAGTATAATAAAAGTCAACCACAATTAGGAAAATATAATTCTAAACAAGAGCAAATCATAAAACCTGAAAATAGAATCCAAGAGCAAATCATAAAACCTAATCCTAAAAAGATTTCTCCAAGACGTAGGATTCAAGTCACACTCTAACAATATATGTATATGTATATGTATGTATATGATATTCATCCAATAACTTACAGACATTGGTTTTGAGAGTGTATTTATGATCACAGCTCAGCCTTATATATTCAGCAATGGCTATCAAATATGGTTCAGCGAAGATCCTTGCCCGCATTGCAACTTTGCATACGTGGTTCCTGAATGGGTTGAGAAGAAGCCATCTCTTGCTGAAATCAACCAAATTTATGGTTCGAATTCCACCCTTCCAGCGACTACAATAATCTTGCCTTGGAAGCCTGACAAAGTCAAACCTGTGAACCAGCAGCTTTCAAGTGTTCATCCGGAACTTCTGTTATTCCTTGCAAAGATAAAGAAACTTTCTGTCAGGGAACATAATCAGAATTCCGGACATAATACGGTCAGTTCAATAACTGTCAACAACAGCGAGACTGAATCAAAGACAAGGAAGAATATTAATGCAGACTCCTATGCACTCGATCTGTTTGCAAACGGAAATTTGTTTGAGAAGAATGCTGCTACCACATGTGGAGGCAGAAGTTTCCTGTCAAGGAGGAAAACACAGATGAAAAAAGAATGGGACATATAAGAGTGGGTGATCGCTTTGGCTTTTCCTTACGGGGAGCGTCTCCAGAGAGGAATAAACTTTCCTGGGGTCTATGCTTTTCTGCCAACTGAAATGGTCACAAACTTTCCCTTCATAATTCAAGCAGATTTTCGTCTAGCTTCATCGAGGGAGACTATACTTTGGGGCAACAAATGGAACGAAKGGATTCTTAACTGTGTGCCTTCTGCTTTGTTAATGCGTTAGTGTCACTGGTAAAACTAGAAAGTGCTCCAGTAGCTAGTTTGACTTGGATGTTCAACTTCTTGCCAGTCAACAAATCTTCCTATCGAGAGTTGAATGCTGTGAGAGAATCAATTAGAGCTAAGTTGCTTGAAGAATCTATTATTCCGAGTGAGACATACTTGGAGCAGAACTTCTTTCACAAACCCTGTGAAGTGGAAGGCTAATGCCCGCTTTCTGGGATCTTTTGAAGAAGGCAAGCGATCAGGGGGTATGCTTGAATAATCTCTCGTCTCATGAAATATTTGTTCTGAATTCAGCATTTGATTAGCACTTAAAAGTGTATGTTTATTAAGAGTTTAAATCATGGTTTTTACACTTTAAGTGCTATTAATGTGAG
>JANKKB010029717.1:7621-22931 GCA_026225775.1 Bursera palmeri | reverse complement strand
AGTCTCTGCATTTCCAAAGATCTTTTTAACGCTTCTCTTTTAGTTAGAAGATTATCGGTCATTAACTTCAGAGGACGTCTATAGTTTTTGCCACGGTAGATAATGATAGCATGACCTTCTTTTAGCTTGTCTACCGAAACAAGAATTCCACCACTTTCTGCCACAAGCAACTTTGAAGTATAAATGACTTGACCAGACAATCTCTGCATTGTAATCACCTTGGCAACTTCTCTGTGCTTCCAGTGCTGATGCAGGCCTTCTATCACACCACCAAAGACCCCACGCCTGCCTGTAGCCAAAATTAAACAATATGTATCACCAGAGGGAGACCGACAATTGACAGCAGCAATTAGGACTACATGCCATAATGGACTACATTTCTAGGCATAAATGCACAAATCAGTTAAGCTACAATAATTCAAGCAAAAGAGTACAAAATGAGAGTTCAGAGTGCAAGCTTTTAATAGTCAATTATTATAAAAATAAAGACAAAATTGTATATAGAGATCAGTTAAGAAATGCATCTGCCAAGATAAAATGAGCCTAAATAATGCTTCCAAAAATATACATAAAATCCACATCTTAAACAGCTGAGGGCAAACACGGTTTAATGGAGAGCTATAAACATAGATGCAATAGTTATAAGGTGAAGCATATATTCAAGCTACTAGAAACAAAAGGAAGTCCAGGGATCAAATGAAACTAATTTGTAACTGGCACTGCATTCAAAAGAGCCCCAGACACACCACAAAGTTGAGACTTTCTTTTTCCTTAATAGGTAGTTCCATGTATTTATACATTCACTATCTTAGTAACAAACAATTAGCTGTTGAATTTGATTTTAAACTGCAAACAGAAACTAACATAAAAGGGCAATCTGAGAAGTCATAGAACATGATGAAAATGGCTGTGTAGCATTGGTCCACAGGTGGGTCCAATGATCAAAAGGGTAGTAATCAAAAGTATAAAAGGTTATATACTCAAAGAAGACCAAATCAATTAGGTAACATGTTTTAGCTATATATTCCCATAGAGAAGAACAGATTCCAATAAGCTTAGATGTGTGCATCTGTAGGGAGAATTGTTACTTGATTCACAAATACTTGAGTTATAAAGCAATTTCTAGATTGCCTATGCCAAAATGAAACTCCTATAGAAACATATCACCACTAAGCAATTCACCAACATGTAAATTTACTGATAGTAGTTTACTTGGTTGTCCATATATGTAACCAAGAATACTAACAGCTTTAAGTCACATGTTTCAATGTATAACATAAAATACCAACATCGATGGAGAGGGAAACAATTTCCTTACCAAGCAGTAAGTTACTACTCATCTTCAGTCCTATCTTACGGAGACATTCCCTCTCCTCTTCTGTAATGAATTCCTGGTCCGGATCCTGCCCACTGGCTTTGCATGCAGTATTCAACTTCGACAATTCTTTTGCTGACTTCTCTATCTTGATGTTAAGCTGCAAAAACCTTAATGAGTGTTTTCACAAACAACTCTATCTCAGTCAATAAATAAGAAGATAATTTGAATCTCACAATGGAAAGCTTGCGTTCTTGCTTTCTCAGTTCCTTCTCCAATTTTTCCCTATCAGCTTCAACTTGAAGTTCAAACTCTCCATTAACCTTTTCCAGATCTCCAAATTTAGTTCGTATGTCATGGAATTCGGATAAAGTTCCCGTTTCGGTAGTGCTTTCTGGGGGTTCATCAGGCAAACCGAAGGTTTCAATTGCTTTCAGCCGTTCACCTTCTTCATGAAGTAGGCATCTTTTGAGCTCCATTTCTCTCTCCATCACCAAATTTGCAACTCTGCAGGGAAGAAAGTCCTTGCCTCTATACAGTATTATATAGAATTTATTGCGCAGCAGCAGAACTCCTCCTGTGAGATGCTGCACTAGCAAGAGATATTTTTAGAACAATTCAAATTTCGGGAGAAATTAAGTGCATAGGAAGTAACAAAATCATGCAAGAAAGACTAGCAAATGCTAGGCTCATAGGTAAGCATGGCTGGGCCTTTGAAATATCACCGTATACAGCTTTCAGCCCTTCCAAAAACTTGTTTCAGATCAAAACCTCAAAGAAATTAAAAAAGGTGGTATTTTGGTCTAAACTACAATGGTACTGTGATAGCAACCACTTCACCAAAAGATTAATTCTGTGGTGCTTGGAAAAAGATTGAAACAGCAAAATTAGCCCTTTAATTTAGACAACTTTCATGTGAGGGCAATAAGAAGCAGGGCCACCTTGCCAAGTGCAGGTGACTAATTTGTCCCAGGTACCACTCAATGATGAATGACAGCATACACAGGAAGCTAGCCAACTGTGCTAAAGAAGGGCTAATTGTTCCTTGAGATATGTGCAAAAGAATAAACCCCAAAAGGTCATGGATTCATGTTTTGACAAGTAAACAGATTTTCATCTCGTTAAACTTGCCTTAAGCTCATTTGCCATTTGCTCATTGTTGGTATTTGGAATTCCCCACTTCACAGCAACCTTTGCTATGAGACTTTTCTCCCATAGTTTTAAGATCGCAGCAGCTAAGCCTTGAAGTCTCCTGTTCCTCCCTTGAGGGGGGGAAAAAAGAGAGACAGAGAGAAGAATTAATGAAGGAGCCTTGAATATCATGCAGACACAAAATCCACTGTGCACAACCTACTTTACATGTTTCGCAAAATCGCAAACTTGATAACATGTTTATGAATTGTACACAAATGCCTCACATGCCCATTACCAAAACGAAACATTTATGGTAGACAAGGCAATACCAAGGACAAAATGAGTAGGTAAAGGGCGAGCAAGCTTCCTTAAGTACGTCAGTTCATCATCCGTCAGCTTTGATCTGGAATCTGGTGGACAAAGCCTAAATGGAGGCTTGAATCCAGGAACCACTTCTGCAAGCAAGTCTGCATCTACTGGCAGTGGCTTCCACATCCACCAATCAATGAAGCGTGGCCCTAAGCCCTCTAATAATCTATCACCTTCCCTCTCATACAGCGACCTATCTATTGCTCGACCTCTAAAATTTTCTTCCACAAAAATGCTAGTCGGCGTAAAGTCCTCTTGTCCATCTGCTCCACACATGCTTTCATCCACAGTATTGGTATTATATATTATTTGAGAAGAATTAATTTTATTTTCTAGATTCAAGCTGCTTAGCTTTGACGGAGGTACTTCTTGACCACCAGGAAAGTGTGGATGCATCATAAAAGAAGATCTTGAAGTCAACAGATAATTGTCTCCTCTGTAAATAAAATGGATATCTCTCTTAGTCCAAATAACCAAGCCTCCTGTCTTCAGCTGTCCACAGACAAGAATTAAGAAAATCAATGAGTCTAAAGTAAAGCTTCAGGACATATCTAAATTACCATCAAAAGTAAAGTTAGCACATATAACTCGATTGGTTATATAGTTTAACAGAGTAAGTCATCAAAAACACAGCATCAGGAAAAAAATTTTAGTGCTAGAAGATCTGAAGCTAACGCATTTAAAGTTGGATTAAGTAAAACAGATGCCAGATCATTTCAAGCTTGGCAAGCTCAAAATGCCTGATAAGGGGAAAATCTTGTACACCCAGCGTCATAATAAATTAAAATCACAATGCAGAGACCAAGATTCTAAAAATAAAATAAAAATGTTACCAGTGAAAACTATGGTAATATGGTTAAACAAAAAGATACAATTGTGAATGTGCGATTTTATAAAATTTCTAAAGTAAAGAAAAAGCTTAAAACTTTCACAGATTTGGAACAGAATTCCAGTCCAACTTATGCTCCATTAATCTTAACTATAATCTTCCAACAATTTCATAGACATCGAATAATCCAAGTATAATACAAAATTAAAATTTTCATTACATATCCATCATAAGGTCATCAATAGACCATCAAATGAACATGAAATTTAATTAAATCTTTCGGCGCAAAGATAAAATGAAGAATCTATAAACTTGAACATCTTCAGCTCAACCAGAATAAAGATACAGAATATAAAAATTAAAATACCTCAAGAATTTCTCTCGCTCTATCCATATTTCGACACAAAGGGACATCAAACTTCACCATGGCAAGCTCATTCATCCTCCAAGCCAATTTAATCTCAAAAACAACATTCCCAGTCACTCCAGCTTTCATCACCTTCACCCATTTCCTCATCTTTCTAGCCTCACTCCTCAATCTGTAAAGCAAATCCTTATCAAGACTCATCTCCGCTTTAGTCAACACCATCTCTTTCTTCATCCTCCTGAACACAACCCTCTCCTCCTTCAACCACGGCATTTTCCCGCCAAAACCATCCACCTCCTCATCACCATCAACCTTTTCAAAACACCCTTTAAACTCAAATTTCTCCAAACCTTTCTGGGTATCCTGGGTATCATGGGTACCATTCAAGACTTGATTTTTCTGAAGTTCTTCAATGCTTCGGATGATATTTTTCATTGCTTTATTTCCTCTAACACCGCCTTCTTTATCAGTCAATGACCGGTCTGTCTTCTCGACACTCTTCTTTGTTGTGGGTCTGAAGGGATTGACGATTTCGTGTTGCTGGATGAGGGGAGAAGACCTCACCCATGGAGGTGTAGGCATTTTAACAGGCACATTGGGCAGTGAAACGGGGTTTGGCGAGGGTGAGTCTTCAGAGTGTTTGAGTTGGAAGGTTTTGGGAGGGTTTTGGTTTGGGTTTAAGGAGGAGGAAATGGGAGGATAAGAGTGGAATCGAAGGGAGAAAAAGAGAGTGGAAGGCATGAATGGTAACGGTGAGTTTCCGCAATTTGATAGGGCCTAACTTCGCTGCTTCACCTTCTTGTTTAACTGTCGACAGACTCGACACTCTGATCAGAGTTCAGCCAATAACTAGTAAAAATAAATATCTTGCTTTTTCATGGCGGGGAATGCTACTGCACGGACCAGATTAGGATAACTTTATCTTTAGAATTATATTAGCCAGAAATTTATGTCATTCATCTATGGTTATGAATTAAATTGTAACAATTTAACCCTTTTACTATAAAAAATTATTTTACTAATGAATACCTATAATTATCTAAACATTTCTGGACTACCCAAATGCAAGATATTGATTTTTGTAATATTCTTTTGAATTGCACTTTATACCTCCAACTCTATTGCATATTGAATTTTATTTTAAAAAAAAAATTGATCATATTACATCAACTTGTAGATATATATGTACACAACTTCTATTCATATAAAAATTGTAAATCGATATACAAATGTTGTATATACATGATTATTTTTATTTTTTTAACCATTTATACGCGTTTATAATTTTGAAATTCACTCAAATGAATTTTACAGTGGAGGCCAATGATGGTCCTTCAAATGATAAGCATTCTGACCAGGCAACCATCATCTGATTCAAATCTTTCAGCTAAAGAGGAAAACCAGTTGTTTTAGTACCATATTGATTGGAAACTTTCCCCCAACCATGTATTCAGTTTAATAATTTTCAACAGAGCATTACTGGAATGTTTTCTATCATAAATCCATTCCATCATTCTTAATTCATCTCATTGAGCTTCTATTTAGTCGTGTAACGAATTATGCTCTGAAGCAGCAGAGAAGACAGATCTTTGCAGAACACATTTCTGATTAACAGAAGGTTAGTTGAGAGAAAAATTATACTTCATTCAAAATATGCCCCAGAAAATGCTACAATAAAACTTATCAAGCTTCCAGGGCTATGGAACTTAAGACTAGCGGCGAACTGAATATGAGAAGAGTCCTGAGAGAGATTATTTCTTCTCTGGCACCAACTTTATAGTCATGGACACTAAAAGAACTACAATCAACATGATTTACATGCAAAAGACAACATACATCAGAAGAAACTCAATGGTCCAAGTCTAACCAAGATAACCATCTAATCTTTCTCCAAAATCAGTTCAAGGCAAGCACATGTGCATTACATCATCTTCCCTCCCACTTCATCAACAGGATCACGTAGGGTTCCAAGCATCCAATCCATCCATATGGTATAATGGCCATAGTTATGACGATATGTGGTATGGTGAATGGTGTGGTAGGCAGCACCCATCACGGGCCATAGTTTGCCATTGATGCAATCATGTATGTTTGCTGTCCATATGGCCTCAAGGAATAGTAGCCCTATATGGGTTGTAAAATGAGTTGGCACTATGAAGAGTGATATAACATGCGGCACTGCCTGCAGTATACCATCCAGTGGGTGAAACGCCAAACCTGAAATAAGGAGATATTTTTCAGTCATTAGTTCAGAAAGCTAGATATGAGAATCTGAACAGCACATTAGAGTTAAAAGAGTGCATTGAAAAGCCATCTGGGAAAAAAGACCTCTAAATTCGCCAAAATATAAAGATGCAGATGATTCCAATCTCTTCAAGACTCTAAACAAAACCTGTCCTTGATAGGAAAGAAGACTTCTAATGTATGTTATTGGAAGGACTTCAAAAGCAGTTATCATCACAGTTTCCCAACTTCAACCCTTAACTGAAGTAATAAATAAAAGAGTTAACTTATTAGGGTGAATACGCAAGATCATACAGGTTAAGTCACGCATAAATAAATCTTCAAGTAAAGGGAGGAAGCCTAACAATTAAACTAGGAGTTGGTTCAAAAGATTAATTAAATTAAGGAATTAAGCCAATAAAAATAAAACTTTTGCAGCAATTCAAATGGTATTTTAAGCCCTTTTTTTGTCACTAACCTTTTTCTATTGATCTTAAATCAAACCTTATAGAAGAAAATAATCATTAGAGGTTTTACTTCTGTTGATCTTTACACTGGCCTGCCTCAGCAAAGGCATAATGCATAAGACTTCCTAGGTATACGAGTGTTAGACAACAAGATATTGCAAGCATTGGTTCAAAGCAATTAAGGAGGAATGTTTAAGAGAGCTGATTGAAGCTACAACTGTTAGCAATTCAGAATTTCACCCTTACAATCAAGACCCATGTGAACCATTATGGCTTGCTTAATTGAGGTTGAACAAATAGAGACAGATTATGAAGGAAAAAATGATATGGCTCAATAGGCACAATATTGGTGTTTGGCACAACAAGAAGAAACAAGATTGAAAAATAAAGATTGCCAAGTAAACCAGGAGATAAAACTGATAATGAAACTTCAAACCATGAATATAAATAGAGAAGAAGAAACTCAGAAAAAAGGTTCACCAAACACAGATTGAACTACACCTCATAACCAACAGAAGGACCATAAATCCCAAACTCATGAAACAGTTACCTCCCTGCATCATGTCTTCTCATTACAAACAGAAAACTCTTATTGCATATGGTCATTATAATTAAAAAGGGGGATAAATTTCTAATCTTAGAACCATCCCTTCTAATTTCTCTATTCAATCTTTTCCTTTAGTCAGCTTCAACCAAATGAAGCACCTTTGGAATTGTTTCTCAAGAAAATAAAAATAATCAGAGATTTGCTCATTTTAAATTCAATGACCAATAAACATGTTGAAGAACTTCAAAGCCTTCCGTGAAACCACCTCCCATCTTTCGATCTCTATATAGATCAATCCCTGTCCTAACCTAACCAGCCATAAAACCGCAGAAATGAAAGAGAGTAAACTAAGAGCATACCAGCAAATGGAGAAAGAGTATTCTGCTTGTTGTAGATATGATGGGTTGCATGAAGATGCTTGTATAGGAATTTTATGTCATGCAACTCTCTATGCATCCAATAAATCCCAAATTCCACCATCACAAGATAAATAGCCAGATACACCAGGTAGCCAACCCAACCGACATCACTTATTCTTGAGAAACACTTTGTCCAGCCATTTTCAACCATGTACTCAGAAAGAGTTGGAAGGGCACAGTACCATGGCATGGCCTTCATGGCAACACATATTTGCAAGAGCATGGCCTTTCTAGAAGGGATGGCATCTGTATGACAATATCCAAAAGCACAAAGATGTCATTTAAGGCCCTGGTAGAAGAGATACTCCACCAAAATATCAGCAAATAATGAACAACAATCCCAAGTCTCACTTTCATGAACATTGCATTATTTACTTACGCTAAAAAGATTAATCATGGCCATCTAAAGAAACCATTTAGCGGGTAGCCAGTCAAGAGGTTTCATGGAGAGACAAGAATCATTCAGCCATTCAGATCATAGAGATCAAGCACGTGAAGCCTTCTGATAGTATCATGAAAATATTTCATAAAAAAAAGAATACTGACAAAGTAAAGATGTAGCATCATCATATCCATTGATTAAAAATGAACCAGATTCAACCTCAACAACTAATTAGAATCAATATATCACTATATGTTTCACTTAATTGAACATATATCAGAAGCAAAAAATTGATCTAAAATAATCAGTTATAAGCTAAAAATTGGATTTTTTTTTTTTTTAATGGATTGTTAATTCAGTCAATTGATCCAAGACAACCCTTTTCATCTCAAGCATGCATTCTCCAATCAAGAACCAAACTGAACCCATCTCATGCATAACAAAATCATCACAACGCAAACAATCAAAAACTGAAAAAATAAATAAATTAAATTAAATTAAAGTTACAAGTCAAACCAAACAAATCCCATATCAATCTCAAAACTCCCACAAAAAAAATATATATCAAAAACACAGATATGCAGATATCTACATGTAAGGCCCATACCTTTAGGGACATAAACGTTGCGTTTCAAGTAGTAGATATAGAAACACCACAAGAACCCAGAAACAAGGTAAAGAATAGAACCGGCGAGGTAGTTACGGAGCCAAGTTTGCAGCATGTGAGGAAGAGGTTCCCACAGTCGAGACGGCAACAAGTTGGTCAACACAATGCGGTTGTAGAAAGTGGTCTCATCAACGAAGAGTTGCAGATAATCCTCCCCCATTGGGTGGTGCCGGCTGCAGAGACTTGGAGAGAGAAGGAAAACGAGAGGAGACAGCAATGAGTTGGAAATTTTTGTTTACGTTGTTGTTTTTTCAGTGTTTGAGATTCCTGTATATTATTCTTATTGAATCCAAAACGACTACACACAAGACAACTAGGACGAGAGGGAAAGTCTGTAATTAACTAATAAAAAATATCTACACCTCCTTGTGATTACATGTTGCTAGCTTTACTTCCGTTATACGGTTCAATCATATTTAGACACGTAATTATATTAATTATTTTGAATTTATAATATTGAATAATGGAATCTATAATTTAAAAATAATTCATAAATTGTAATTTAGAAAAATTATTGGTCGAAAAAGCAAATTGAAAAATCGCCATCAAATATTTGGTTGAGAAAGGAGAGTTGAGTGTTGGAGCAGAGTGGGCCTGGGCCGGACACATTGAGGCAGCTCCGGGACCAGTGGATGAATTAATATAAATATATAAATATAAATATACATATTAAATTTAAATTTGTAAAATTAAAAATTATATGTAAAATAAATGAATAAAATTAGAATTTATTAATTTCATTTTATTTTTAAGTATTATTGATTTTTTTTTAAAGATCTTTCCAACATGTTTTATGGCCAGAGATAGGAAGCCGCTTTACAGCCATGGATGCTGGCCATGATTGCATTTTTCCAATTCGTCAAACTAACGAATAATGGTTGTTGCTATCTGTCCCCATAGAGTTGTATGGATATCTTCGACGACAGGAAATTAATAGTAAATTATCTCATAATGGCAAATTAAAATATTTTTAATTCCTTCTTATATATTAATAATTGTTTGAGATAATTTTAATTAATATAAATATGTTGAGTTTTTATTAATTATATAAAAATAAATTAAATCAGTTAAGACATTGAAATCAAATTACCCTTACAGATTCTAACTTTTAAGACATTGAAATTAATGGCTGGGGGTTTAGAATAGGTTTCTGAAAAGTTGTGGGTACGTTGATATTTTGAATATAAAGTGGTCGATTTAATTTTCCATTGTTCTTTAGAGTTAAAAATTTCAAATTGAACATAAAAACCAATAATAATTTTTTTTTCTGATACCAAACAAAATCAAATTGTAGACTTCGAATCATTCATTGCTTGGATTTTTACAATTTACTGTAGTTAATACTATCTTTGACAATCTACCGGTACCCATTAGTTTTCAAAAATTAATTCTCTCAGCAGTACAAAATTAATAAAACATTAGTGTAAAAATTCATTTTCTTCCAATATTTAATAAAATTAAATGTTCTCAACTACCCATAAGAAAATAAAAAATCAATATAATATGATTACTCTTAACATTTGTTGTTAGACACATGTTAACACCTCAAAAAATATGAAATGTTTATAAGAAATTGTAACATTATATTTAATAATTTTTAATCAGTAAATTACCACTTTCTATAAACTTTCAATCAGTAAATATAATTTTTTTTTAATTTTAATTTTAAACAATCTACAAGATGTTAGAATATGTCCTTAAGGCATAGGTTAAGACCACTCATATATAATAAATATGGGTGGCTAATGGTCCATTGTTATAAACGATTCTATTAAATAATGCTTTAAATAAATCAATAATATTACTTTTTATACATGAAATTCTAAAATTAAGATATCTAATTGAGTGATGATATAATGAGTAGTGTGTTAACAAATATACTCTTGCAACTAAGAACAATATTTTTTTAGAGATGTCATTTATTTATCGGTATTGAATATTAATTAATTTAAGAAGAGTTTTATCTTTTAATTACTTGTACATGATTTTTTTTTTTTTAACCAAGATTCATGTATGAGGTTGAGTTCAGTTTAGAATGTGGTGCATACTTTGCAATACTTTCAAGCTAGATCAGGAATGAAATTTAATAAATTTCAAGTTAGATTTGGAAAGAGATTTAATAAAAATTTATGAATAGAAATTACTATTCAAATATTTGATGAAATTCAACTTAATTTTAAAAAAAAAAAACCCTTTAATCTTCTATCAAATTAGGTTTGCTAAAAATTGATATCAAAATCCTAAAGCATATCCTATAATTCGTATTATAGATTGAGTGTTAATAATTCATTGACTATAGGTAGTGGGCTTATAATAATTTTTACAACAATTGTTTCCCAAGAAAGAAGGGTTGATATGCATTTGATCAAAGCAGAAGACAAATCCTAGATGCACATACCTTATTTATTAGTAATAACTCTCCCAAATTTTACTACAATTTTTAGCTTCATTTTTATCCTTCCGTTGGGGTTAATGAGATAATAGGTTGGGGCGGAATAGAATTACTCTTTAGAAAAAAAAAAAAAAAATTATCTTATCTATATAGCGAGTTATTGATTTAGTAAGTAATATTGCTCTTCCCAAATGGNAAAAAAAAAAAAAAAAATTATCTTATCTATATAGCGAGTTATTGATTTAGTAAGTAATATTGCTCTTCCCAAATGGTCGACCCAAGTGATCTTACTACCCTATATCACTTACCTTGTCATTTCATTATCTATTGAATGAAACCCGAATCACTTGAACTACTATTTGGGATGAGATTTATAATATGTTTTGGAAAGAGTAGCAATACTCTATTTTAGTACGGTGTTCAAATAACCTCACCCTTACACTTACTGTTTTACGTAAAATTTTTGTAAATATATGTTTATATATAATTTTTCTTATTTCTTAATTTTTGTATTTAACAAGTCAACTCTCTTCTTCTTCCCTCTTCCATTTAATCAAAATTTTGTTTTAAAATAATTAATATACATTTATTTCCTTTTAACATTAACCACTCTCTCTTTAATCATCCTTTAAAGTTAACAATTTTTAGTTTTATACATAAAAACCAATAATAGTAGACTTTGAATTGTGAATTTGGTTGTGGTACATCAAGTTATAAACAAATTTATAAAGTTGTAAATGATTACAAGGAAAAAAAAATAGTTTTGAAAACTTAGACAAAAAATTAATAATGTTAAAAACAATTTTTTTACAATCGTTTATAATTTTTATATGTATTTGCAATTTTTATATACACATTTACAATTCGATATACCATATATTATTTGAATTATAAAATGAATATTGAATTATTTATTGCTAGATTTCTTAATGTTTATTGTAATAAACTTTCAATCTTTAAATATAAGTTTTAAGAAATATTACGCAACCTACAAGGTGTTAGAATATATCCTTAAGACATAGGTTAAGACTACTCATTGAAGATAAATATGGATGGCTAATGGTCCATTAATTAATACTTTAAAAAATCAATAATATTACTTTTTCTCGATGAAATTCTAAAATTAAGATCTCAAAATGATTGTTAAACATAAGGACCGATGATATAACGAGAAACGTGTTAACTTTAAATCAATAGGATTTCAAGATATGACATATAAATAAATGATGTGTAATAGTAATTAATTTAAGGGTCTAGCTATAATACTTTGGGTGCACTATAATACTCCGTGCACACTACAACACCTAGTTTATCTGGGGCATTTATAAAAATAACCAAATCAAATGAGTCAATTGAAAAATAATTAAGAAATTAAAATTTTTTATTCATCTAATTAAACCGTTAACCCATGGGCTCATAGATATTGACCCGTTGCCATTGTTAACCCTTTACGTTTGGTTATTCTACACAATTATCCAATTTATTTTCACAAAAAAGTGGGAAAACTATCTCCACTTCATGTGAAATAAATCGAGTGTTGCAAAACACCCAAAGCATTGTAGACGCAGCCTTAATCTAGGGCACGTTGGTTAATTGGAAAGCTTTTAAGCATTGTTTGGTGCCATTTTACTTGGGATTGGGATTGCTTTGCTTTAAAAGGAAAAATAGTGCAGGTAGGATGATTGGATTTTGCTTGAAAGAGAGAATTAGTGTAGGTGATTTTATATTGATTTTTCTGTACTCTTTGTTTCTTATTAATCTATAAATAGTTATTAATAGAAAAATATTTTAATATAAAAATATTTTACTTAAAATTAGTGTCAAACTTTCATATATTAACTTAAAATTAGTGTCAATCTTTCATATATTAATTAAAATAAGGATAATACTTATATATTTTGAATTATAAATTAAGAGATATATATTCAATATAATATTACACCAAATACTATATAATAACGCATTTTATTTAATCATATATCATTCCAATGCGACTATTATGTGCAGAACGGACACTCACCACTTATAGAATTTTTATTTGAAGATTACTTATGCTCTAAATATAAAAATTTTAATTAATTTGTTTGATTTTAAGAGTTGTCAATTTTTTATATTTTTAGATCAACTTCTATTAAAATAGTGATTTTTTTTTCTTTGGGGCCCCCTTGGCCATAAAGAAGCTCTGTCACTGGGTATAGTAGTCATTTCTTTCAATTCAGTGGATACGTATCCTTCATACAATTGGTGCTATTTTTTGGCATCAACACTCATAATCCCATTTATCTTCTATTTCAATGTTTGATTATATACATTAGGTTATAAATTACAAATTGATCTTGTGTAGAAAACAAATCAAATACATATCACATGTGAATGACTGACAAATTAAGTTGTATATTATGGATTAAAATGAACTAACAAGTCGGGTTCAACCCCTAACAAAGGCTTCAATGTGTTAGGCAAAAACTTTCTCGCAAAGAGAAAACACAATGACGTAGTATTACCATTATACATACATTTTGATCCAATCCGAATTTGATTAAACAACTCCATTCTAACATCAATCCGGCCAAACTTTCTAGGATGAGAACCGCGCCTCGACCAATCAACCCAAGTAACGCTTCTATTCGAATTTAGTTCGGAGTAAAGGATGTTCACTAGCGTTGGAATATAATGTTCATCCGTATAACAAGGTGCGCGACAAAACTTTTCAAAGATGGGATAGTATTTGGTATCGGAAACAATATGTGTGGCTAGGTCACGGTGCACTTCAAACCATTGAGACCCTTTTCGCCAATTTGTGATGTTTATAATGGGCCACATTTTGGGGTTGTATCGGCCTCGGCCATCCCTTCCTGGGTCGTCAAATGAGCCCAAGAAACTTAGGTTTGAGTTCATGAGATAATCGTAAATTGTTTTGAAGTTATACAGTGGAACGCAAGACTCAGAAAGCAAGACAAATCTTTGATTGGAGATGTCAAGGAGAGCATTTGCCAAGAGTCGCCTTTCAGCATCAGTCATTGTTGCAGTTCCCCAGTAGACTGGCTGTAGTAACCAAAAATATCTATATAAGTGGTAATTGTATGCTTGAATTACGAGATAAACAAATCTTTCTATATATAGGTCATGATAATATAATATGTTAAGTTATTGATTCGATAATATTATCAAATTGATAATAATAATTAGAAAATATGTTTTTTAATAAATTTCTACATGTATATGAAATAGTTTAGATGAGTATAATTATTTTGAAAGAAGCATATGTACCTGGCTGGAAATTCTTCTAGCATAGAAGACAGAAGTTTGATTCTCAACTTCAACATATAAGGGATGTGAGTGCACATAAATTGAGTAAAGGCCTTCATGGCCTTCAAAGAACTTCTCCCACAATGGAGCCAAGGGAAGAGGCCCTTTTGTCAAGAACATGAACGCCACCTTTGGAACTTCTCGAACCATTGATGATGATACATTTTCTGAAGAATCAGATGAGAATACTGCAGGTAATGGCTGCATGGATAACGGTGGTCGCAATGGTGGTGGTGGGGGCAAAGAGATTGCAAGTAGAGACAATTTTTTAGGTGCGGAAACACGCAAGAGAATAGCTTGAATATTGGTGATTAATGAGAAGTTGAGATATAAATTAGTAGCAACAATGACTCCAAGTGAGAAACCAATAACAAAGATCAGAAAACGAGAGACATGGCTTAGCTGCAAAAGGGTTTTAGCAGACTTTGCAATGGATTGAAGCAGATTTTGCTCATTGCCCATGTCGAATGTTGATATGAAGAGATAGAATATTGGATTGATTCTCTGTTTAAACTGACAAGCTTGTTGATGACAATAATATAAACCCTTTATGGTAAGATTGTTTTCTTCATTATTATTCAACCTTTTTAAGTAACTAGATGACTTGTAATTAGGTTTTTAAGAATATGAAATCCAAGTAGAAATTAATTACTCATTTAGTTATGGTAAAGCAAATCAAGAACCTACCCACTATATGTTTGTCTTTAATCAGTCAAATGATATAGCAAAGTTGCCAGATTTTTGTTAGGTTTTGTTGCCAAAATTGATCAAAACCGAGATAATGGACTGCAATAGTGCACTTAATGAGAATTAATTACAAAAGAGAGAGACAAGAAAACACAAATGGATGATTCCTAGAGGTTAGGCAACTTACCACAATTTTTACCTTC